>JANAVB010014192.1:0-59415 GCA_029216955.1 Iris pallida | reverse complement strand
CGTGTATATTCTGGATTGAAATCTTATCCTAAGGATCAAAGTAATTCACTTGCATGTAGATTACTTTCCCCTTCATTTTGATTGACATCATTTCAATTATCAACAAATCTAAATTCAAAATGCTAGGGTCTGACTTGTTTCATAAAGCGACTCCAAATGAATGGTACATACAATGTGTTGAGTAGATCTAATAGTCTTTTGAGACATTGACAAAACAAACTGCGGATTGTGATCTAAATATCTGAAACACAAGATTTAAAATGATACTGATGACATTTTTTTCCCCTGTTAACCTGCAGTTTGCAGAGAAAGCCTGAAGAGTTGTTCCTGTATGAAAGGCAGTCAACCGTCGGCAAGTTGATACTGTTATCTTGTCTAATTTGTTTTTTACTGTGCGTGAACATGGAAGCTCCAATTTTGATGGCTTGAGTGTTGTTCTCCTCCTGGCAACCGACATCATAAGGACATATCGATATACAAATCAGCCAGCCATGGGGTGATGATACTAAGGCAGCAGTGTTAGGCGTTGATTTATCCAGAAGAGTTTGATATATATGTTCATTAAGTTTGTATGCCTACCCCATTTTTCAATAACTGGGACATTGTAATGTTCAGTGAAAGATGTAGTAAAGGCATTGGGCTACTATACCAGGCTTCTAGATTATGAGCCTTTACCGTCTTAATCCACAAGTTGAGGTATGATTGATTGTTGGGATTTGGTTCCTTTATTTTGACACGGTGTTATAATTAGCGAATTGTTGTAACCATTTTTATAAAAGAATGATCATTTAGTGATATTTTTTTTCCCCCTTCTTTTGCCGATAGTAGTGTGGGTCTTTGACATAATTAACTGTAAAATTAACCTATTTTCACCCAAATGTATTGAATATTCAGATGTATGTCTTATCTGTACAAATGATATTAGAGAGATTTTATGAAAGCAAAGACTTCGACTGGGATTTGATCCCAGAGCGTTTTCTCCCACTTGGTTGCGCAACTTTGATCGAGAACGTGCCACTAGAGCTTGCTATAATCAGTTCAGTTGAGGCACTTTCTGGAGTCGTGCTCATGGTTACTCTCTCTTTAGATTATGAGCAAAGTTGAATAATCATGTGGCAGTATATTGAAAATTTGACTAGATAATTTCTTGGTACTTTTTATATCGGAAATAATATTTTATCCGCGATTTGTAACCGCGGGTGTGACCGTCGGCCAACATGGCGGCCTGCCATTGGTACCCCCTGCTATCGTCAAGCCCCATCCGAGGCCGGCGGTCACACCCACGGTTACAAACCGCGGGCAACGTAGCAGCTCCGTTTTATATATGCATTGTTAGGCTTACTAACAGAGGTTATGGAAAAGCTCCAAGTCTCTAGCCACGGGACTCTCTTACAGAACGCCTTGAGCTCCGTTCATATGGTGCGGCCAACCTAGATGTTCTTGTTGCCTCTTGCTGTCCTTATGTGCTTTGAACAATGCATACATCTCTATCATGCACTGAAGAGCACATTGAGCTGCCCCTGCATCTGAGTGCCTCAGGCCTGAGCGAAATTCTCAGGATGTGTTCTTCAGCCTAACTAATTGCCTCTCATGTGGCCTCCCGCCGGGCGGCCTATGTCACACAAAAGGATTGTTTGGTTGGCTGTAACTAGTGTTACTAGTGTTGTTGTGAGTGGGGCTGTCACCATTTACGAGTATTTGTTTGTTTTGCTATAAATGGTGCATTTGTTGCAAAAACCAAAAAAATATATGCAGTAAATGTTATTGGAAACAAACGCGAAAATCGTTCCCCCAAAACCAAAGAGACCGTGAGAGAACCGAAAAAAAAGCACATAAAACTAAATCGCCAAAATCATACAGAAAGCCAAACGCAAACACAACATTTTTTGACGTGAAAAATTCTTACGGAAAAATCACGGACGATCGGAGTTCAAACCTGGAAAGCCTCCACTAACGGAATAAGAAATGACACCGACTCCTTACAAGCTTTTCATTGATCCAAAACGGAACCACTACTTGAAAGGGAAAAAAAAAATCTGATTAAACTCTGAAGACCAAGAAAGGTCGAAAAGAATTACCCGGAACGATCTCTTCTTACAATAGCCTTCAATGCCCTTTCTCTCTCTCAAAAGTTGTAATCCTTGAATTAGGGTTACCATATATATGGAAGTTTTAATTATATGGAAAGTCAATATACTCGATGAATATACTTCTTTTGGGACAAATCATGAAACAGCTTGGACTCTCTCTCGGATGATCTATATCCCAAGAATAGTCTTCGATGTGCCCAAATCTTTCATAGAGAAAGACCGCACCCGATTGGTGCTTCAATTTCGCTATTCTGATGGCATTTCGATCCATCATAGCATATCATCCACATAGAGTACTAGTAATGTGATGAAATATTTCTCAGCAAAGTGCTTCACAAACACACAGTGGTCCAAAGTCTTCCGTGCATAACCATGTTTTTTCATAAATGACTCGAACTTTCTGTATCACTGCCTCAGAGCCTGCTTCAGACCATACAGACTCTTACTCAACCGACAGACCAATTGTGACTTGCCCTTCTGTAGAATCCCTCTGGCTGCTCTATGTATAAATCCTCTTCTAAATTACCGTAGAGGAATATCGTCTTCACGTCCATTTGTTCAACCTCTAAGTTGAGACTGACTGTCAATGCTAGCACCATCCGAATAGACGACAACTTGACGACTGACGCTCATCGAAATCTACGTCCTTCCGCTGACCGTAGTCTTTAACTACCAGAATTATTTTATATCGAAAGCGAGTAGCATCATCCGTCTGCTTCACTCTGAACATCCATCGACTCTTCAAAGCCTTCTTGTCTTTTGGGCAACCGTACCAGCTCATAAGTAGAGTTTGACTGTAAGGAACTCATCTCCTCCTGCATGGCCTGCATCCACTCTTGCATGTGTTTGTATTTCGTAGCCTCTGCAAAACTTTTGGACTCTCTGTCACTCTCGTCTCCCGGACGTGATGCGGTGCGAATCTAAGTTGCGTTCGCACAAGACAGGATCATAAAGTTATCTGAAACACCAATAACAGAGTACACAGAAAATATAATAACACATTTGCAAGACGTACATATGCCGCTCATTCCACTCTGGAGTATTCTCCACATATGTTAGAAATCCCACCCAATTCCAACAAATATTCGTAGTTTTTATTATACTTTTTGGTTTTTTCTAAGGGCACCACCATTTTTGCTAGGGGGCAACCCTTACTTGGGGGCAGCCCAAGGAGGTGGAGATTTTGCTAGGGGGCACCCACATTTGGCTAGGGGACGGCCCAACCCCCCAAATCCTTCATTCCTTCCCATAACCCATTCTACACTCTCTCTCCACCAAAAGAAAAAAAGAGAACTCTCCCTCTCCCAAAACCCTACTTTCTTCTCCTCCACCACTCCACTCCCAATTCCTCCACCAAGATTTCTTCAACAACATTCGTAGATTCGAAGAGGTGACACGCAAGTCGAAGCAACCGGAATCTAGGTACGTTTTCCCCTAATTTCTTCAAGAATTTTGTACACTCTATTCAAAACCCTAGAATATTTTTAATTCTCTAAAAAGTTTTGATAAATTAGGTTTAGAATCTCTTTATGGTTCATGAAAGAAATTTTCGAACACGCAAACCCACATTTTTTCTTGAAACCCTAACCCTAGAAGACGACAAACGAGCATCTCATTTTGGCCGTTCGACTACAACAGTCGGGTTTGAATACATTAGGACTGTCAGGCCTGTGGCAGTCATAATGTAATGAGATATAGAGGAGAAAATGGGGGGAGGGGGATGGGGGAGGGTTGGTACTCTATGTTGCTCATATGGAGGGGGGTGGGTAACTGCATGATGCTCATATGCGGGAGGAAACTGCATGTCCCTACAAACCCGAGTCTCGTGGCCGTCGGAGCAATTGGAGCTCTTCCTTCCAAAAATGTCTTGTATGCTGGGTTGGTGAGGATGGTGAGTTTCGTATTTGTAATTAGATTGAGATTTTCATGTTTGTAGACTTAATTCACTTATACTTTCATTTACAGTCTCAAAAGGTGAAGGAATTGGCCCAAACACTCTGGAGAGGTTGCCAAAGTGACACTAGTGTCGCGGTCGCCAACGAGCTTGATCGCATCGACGACGTGGTCAAGTTTCCCTTCATGAATAATAGGGAGTCTCATTCAAAGCACTACCAGAATAAGTCGTTTTAGCGACGCCTAAAGACGTTGCTAAAACGACAATTTTCGTCGCTAAAAATATTTAGCGACGAAATTACCGACGTTTTGGGCTGGTCGCGGAAATATAAGTCGCTGATCTTCAAAACGTCGCCAAACGTCGCAAGTACCGACGTTTACCGACGTATATTACGTCGGTATATTACCGACGTCTACCGTCGTGTCGTCGGTATATTAGCGACGTGTTTCACGTCGCTACGCGTCGGTAACTATACCGACGATTACCTTCATGTCGTCGGTAGTTTAGTGACGTGTTCAAAGTCACTACACATCGGTAAAATCCTGGGAATTCCTGGGATTATTACCGACGTGCACCGACGTTTACCGACGTTCTCCGACGTATAATGACGTTGGTAAACGTCGGTACCCAGAAAATATTATAGATTTACCAACGTTTACTGACGCAAACGTACGTCGGTGGACGTCGGTAAACGTCGCTAAATCTGCAAAAAATAAAAAAAATAAAATACAGAATGTCAATTTCTCCCTGCAGTTTAAAAAGATAACCATTTCTCACTGTAGAATAGGATCCAAACAATCACAGAATGTCCATTTCTCGCTGTACACAGGTTTCAGTCCCTATAACCAAGTCTACAACAATCACACAATATCCAGTTCTCAGAATGTCCATTTCTCACTGTCCATTTCTTATCGTATCTAGTATCTGAAGAATATAACAGAATCAAGATGAACTCACATAATGTAATACTAAGCCATCATCACTACTATATAAGATATAGTGATAGGTTATCGTATCATCATTGCCGAGGGATGAGGGTCGGAGGACAGTCAACTTTATCTACGGCACATAGTTTCTGCCTCGTCAGTCGAATGGCTGCAGGGACTATGTCCTGATCACCATGTCGTACCGTAGATTAATGCAAATAGAGCTGGAGCCAAAATACAGAAACCAAAATACAAAATACAGAATCCAATCCCTGAGTTCGCCGAAAATACAAAACACAGTTCTAATTCATATGTATTTTAAGTGTGAGAACGGATGGCTCAGAACACAACCCAAGATTCATTCTAGCATACATTAGTGTGAATCATCTATGTTCTGTACATATGGTGTAGTATATGTTCTTATCGTATCTAGTATCTGAAGAATGTAACAGAATCAAGATGAACTCACATAATGTAATACTAAGACATCATCTACTACTATATAAGATATAGTGATAGGTTGTCGTATCATCATTGCCGAGGGATGAGGGTCGGATGACAGTCAACTTTATCTACGGCTACATAGTTTCTGCCTCGCCAGTCGAATGGCTGCAGGGACCATGTCCTGATCACCATGTCGTACCGTAGATTAATACAAATGGAGCTGGAGCCAAAATACAGAAACCAAAATACAAAATACGGAATCCAATCCCTGGGTTCGCCGAAAATACAAAACACAGTTCTAATTCATATGTATTTTAAGTGTGAGAACGGATGGCTCAGAACACAACCCAACCGGAGAGGATACTCTAAGAGATCCATCTGAGTAGGACGTATACTCTGAGAGATCACCTTTACAAGAATGATATCAGTAGTGAAATTGAGTGCCGGAGGAGATATTATTAGAGTATACGTCCTACTCAGATGGGTCTCTCACCGTTACTATTTTTTTTCTGACAGCATGGTGGATGTGCTCCGTCAACAGATTCTTGCTCCGAGCCAAAACTTTGCTCTGGACCTCAAGTGGACATCCTTCGTGTAGAGCTCGAGTGAGAGGTTCCTGACAGCATGGTGGTCTCCTTTGTCAAAGTATCCGTGCTTGTCCCACAACCAATGTGGGATGAGCACGGATACTTTAACAAAGGAGACCACCATGCTGTCAGGAACCTCTCACTTGAGCTCTACACGAAGGATGTCCACTTGAGCTCCGGGGCAAAGTTTTGGCTCGGAGTAAGAATCTGTTGAGGGAGCACATCCACCATGCCGTCAGAAAAAAATATTAACGGTGAGAGACCCATCTGAGTAGGACGTATACTGTGATAATGTCTCCTCCAACACTCAATCCCACTACTGATATCATTCTTGTAAAGGTGATCTCTCAGAGTATACGTCCTACTCAGATGGATCTCTCAGAGTATCCTCTCTGGTTGGTTGTCGTATCATCATTGCCGAGGGATGAGGGTCGAAGGACAGTCAACTTTATCTACGGATACATAGTTTCTGCCTCGCCAGTCGAATGGCTGCAGGGACTATATCCTGATAACCATGTCGTAGTCCAATACAATCCAGAGATTGACACAGTACTAATTCATATATGTAGTCCAATACAAATAGTCTAATACAAAAATAACCCAATACAAATAGTCCAATACAAATAAGTACTAATAGCTAATGAGAACCACGCAGCTCACGCAAACGCTCAGTGATACGATCACGCAACCACCTCGAAAAAGCGAGATCTTTGGCGTGAGGAGAGATGTCGTCCCTTGCAAGTGTTGCATGAATAGAACCCCGGTCTCACTAGCTACCGGTGTTGGATGAATAGAACTCCCGGTCTCACTAGCAACCAGTGCCACTTCCTCCTTAACTGTAGGAGGAGCCACCTTAGCATTCACTGTTTCCCTCAAACGACGTGCCGCTCCTCGGGTCATGGGTGCCATCTGGTAAGATCGATAGTCAAATAATATAATTATAACATAAGTAAGCTAACTACTAAAGCAAGTTAGGACTGAACAACATCTAACCACCGATACCAAGTGTCACCATAACATCTGATACTAGCAATGGCCAAACTCAGAAAGGGATTGTTCATTAGCCTATCCATTAGTTACATAACTGAACTGGAATATAGGTAAAGATTTGACTAATATCTAAGCTAAGGGTAGGATATGCATCTCTGATACACGAGGGTATCAGTAATGTAAGCAAAACAGAGGAGGTACAGGTTGTGACTCAAGTGAGGATGCAGGACATGCATGTACTAGGCTCGGCTGAAACCTATAGCAGGATTGAGCCACTGTGCACTTAGGGAGTTGTAGGCTGTGATATCTAGTCGAAATTATATATCAAATCCAACTGACTGCACAAGCTAAACAAGCAAAACAGTAAGCAACAAAGGGCATCACTATGAACCCATAAGCCCACACTCTCTACTAATATCCAACACTCACTCACACAGACACATACACACAATAACTTCCTGCTGTCACCAGGACAGATTTCCCTCTCCCTATCTCATATACCCTTATATATATATATATATATATATATATATAGATATATATATATATATATATATATATATATATATATATATATATATATATAGTGAGACACATATACTCACTATTCACCCTCACATCCTTCTCACTATAACCTGCCACTTAGGACACACACAGACATGATAAGGACACTGACACTAACATAGGATATCTCAGACGATCACTTCTCACTGACACATATCTCACTCATGCCTTCACTCTTGAGTCACACACACAAGCCTCTATTGACAGGAACTCACTCTCCTATGACACCACCCTAACATCTATGTAGCTCACTGATACATCCCTAAATCGACTATGTATGCACACACTCATTGCCCTTAACCCACATCTCATGTACACACATTAACACTACTCAGATACATTCACGAATGGCCTATAGGCACACCAAAATACTCTCAACACATGACACTCAAGACACTTAACACATATGCACTGTCAAGTGACAGTTCACTTTTACTAGAATAACTCACAAATTCACTCATTTGACACATGTACACTAAATGACAGTTCATTCACTGAGCACCACACTCACAACATGGCAACCTCTACTTAATCAAGACACTCAAAACAGTGGTGTACACAGGAAGATAGACCACATTAATTTAAAACAGTAACAATTTTTAGAAGAGAGAAGGAATAATTAGAGCCAAACAGCCCCCTTCCCCTCTTCATTTACTGTCACTTAATTTAAATGGAACCGAACTTCTCATTTATTGTTACTTAATACAACTATACTACAAGAGGGGGTTAGGGTTTACCGAGACCGAAGGGGTTGATCGGGAGGGGGGTCACCGGAGGGGAGGAGAACCAGAGGCGAAGGCAGAGGCGGAGGGGAGGGGAAGGAGCGCCTGCAGAAGGAAAGAGAACCAGAGGCGACGGCAGAGGCGGAGGGGAGGGGAAGGAGCGCTTGCGGAGGGGAAGGGGGGTCACGGCGTCGGGCTGTAGGCGGAGGGGGAGAGGGGAGGGGAGGAGAGGAGCCTGCGGAGGGGAGGGGAATGAGCGCTTGCGGAGGGGAAGGGGGGTCACGACGCCGGGCTGTAGGCGGAGGGGAGGGGAAGGAACGCCTGCGGAGGGAAAGGGGGGTCACGGCGCCGGGCTGTAGGCGGAGGGGGGCTGGAGATCGGGGAGGGAGTTCGAAAATTTGGGGCTCAAAAATTTGGGGCTCGATTGAGTGGAGGGAAAAGAAAACCCGATGCCCTATATTAAAAATTTAGCGACGACAAATAGAAACGTCGCTAAACGTCGCCATCAGCGACATTTATTTTGGAGTCACTAAACGTCGCTAATGTAAAAACTATAGCGACGTTTACCGAATATTCTGTGACGTTATCTTTTATGAAATTAAAGCTGGTCGGTAGACGTCGCTGGACGTCGCCAATAGTGTCGTTTTGCGACGTCTTTTGAGGACGTCGCTAATAAAAAAATGTTGGCGACGTCTTCCTTCAACGTCGCTAATTTCGTCGCTGATTTGACTTATTTTGGTAGTGAAGGCCCGGCATGATGTGTAGTTGGATGTGGAATGATCATTAGTTGGATGTAATCTGAATATTTTGTAAAGATGTTTTTGTTGTTTGAAACTTGAAGGATATATTTGTTGTTTGGAAACTTAAGTTGTTGGGCAGACTTTTGAAGGATATGTAGTTGACACTTATGTTGTTTTTTGAAGTTGGATATTTTGTCTGATATGTAGTTGTGATTTATGTTGTTATTTATGTACTTGTTGGATATGTAGTTGTCAGATATGTAGTTGTTATTTATGTTTGGAAACTTAAGTTGTTGGCCAATTCCTGATATTCTTGATTTAGTATCCGGACTGCCAGCACCCTGGTAGTCCTACCCTTATGTAAGACTGCAGGGTCCTGACAGTCCTATTGAAATCCTCTGTGATAAGAGTTTCAAAATGAAACTCTCTGTCACAGAGACTTTCAAATAGGACTGCCAGCACCCTGACAGTCCTACTTAAGTGTAGGACTGCTAGAGGGTGGCAGTCCTATTTATAACTCTCTGTGATGAGAGTTTGAAACTGAAACTCTCTGTCACAGAGAGTTTCAATTAGGACTGCCAGGACAAAAGGAGGACTGCCAGGGTGCTGGCAGTCCTAATTGAAACTTACTGTTATAGCAAGTTTCAATTAGGACTGTCAACATCCTGACAGTCCTACATAAGTGTAGGACTGCCAGGGGGTGGCAGTCCTATTTATAAAGAAAAAATTTATGAAATGTCTAAAAAAAAAAAACGTTTTATGAAAAACCCACCGCGCAATAACATTTCATCGCGTGCCCAGAATTAGCAAAAAATATATAAAAAGGGTTCCGAATGACCTTTTTGTCTTTCCTTCTAATTTATTAAAAATACCCACGAAACTACTCTTAAAAAGAACATTTCGATACTTCATCTTCTTCCATATGCTGCTCACTTTTGAATCTAGGTTTTCTTCTCAAAATCTTCAAAACTCGTCGAAAAATTTCGGAAAGACCAAGACAAACGGCAAAAGTGCTAAAACGGAGGTCCAAACATCATTTTTTTGCGATTCTAAAATTTCGGAAGGCCGATTAACAAAATTTATTAATTTTTGGCTCTTCGAAGATACACTCATTTTGCGACAAACCGGATCTCGTTTCGACCTCCCAGTCAAAAGTTATGGCCCTCCAAAGTTTTAACTGACCATAAAATGCAGGAGAATGACCATTCTCCGTGTTAGAACACGAAGAATGTTAATTTTGCATGAGGGTGGCAATTCTCCGTATTAGTAACACGGAGAATGGTATTCTCCTTCTTAATTTATACGGAGAATGACTGTAACACCCAGTTTTCCAGATGAGGGTATTTTTAAAATTTTGTAATTTAAATTATTTATTGATATTTATTTATATTATGATTTTTGGTAATTTTTGATTATTTTTAAACTATTTAAAAACTAGTTTAAGTCATAACTTGTGATTTTGGTGTACAGCTAGTGAAACCATAGAGACTGCATGACCTAGAGCCTAACCATGTCATTAGGATAATTTAATTATTATTTTAGCCTAGGGATATTTTGGTCATTTTGACTTATTTGAATTATTTGATGATTTAGTAAATTGGTGAATTCTAGGTTGACTTGACTTGTTGAGACCTAGTGAACTAGCCTAGAAGCTAACCCTAGCCATGGTGACCCTAGTCTAACTTAGGTTAACCTACTTTTAGTCATTAGAAACTAATTTTAGAATGAGGGGATTTGGTTTAGTGAATTTAAGTCATGGTTTATGGTTTCTTGAAATGACTTATGGCTTAATGATTTATTTGATCATGACTTGGCCCATGGCCCATAACTAGAAGCCCTAATCCTAACCAAACCCTAAATGACCAGCCATAGGGATCCCCACCCTATAAACACTTATTCTCTAGGGCTTGCCTCTTTCTTTATTCATTTCAACATTGGAAAAAGAAAGGTATTTGTCCCTCTTCCAAAAATCCCCATAAATCCATTTTAATTCCTTTTTAATTCTAGTTTCTTGGATTAGAACCTAATTTCCTCCTATTTTCTGAATGTGGAATTTAATCCCAGCTTTGGGACAATTTTGGAGCTTTTGCCATCAAGAGGAAGAATCCCCATTTGAAGCTTTTCTAAGCTTTTTGCACATATAGGTAAAACCCCTTAAATTGATTTTAATTTCTGTTTTCTTTGCATGTAGGGCTAGATCTAGGAGTCCCCTAGGTGTCCCCAAAATTTGGGTGAAATTCGTGTCCGTTTGGTGTCCGTATCGGACACGTGTCATAGTGTCTCCTAGGTGTTTGATGAAATGCTTGTGAGAATTAAATGGTATTATTTTCAAAAACTAATTGATTGGAAAAATAGGTTTTTAAGTGTAGATCACAAATCAATTTGACTGAGCACGAAACTATGTCGTGTCCGTGTCCAAAATGGACACGAACTCGCTGCACGACACCCCGTTTACATGCCCTGCTACCCGACCTTAATATCTCTCTGTGTAGGACACGTGGACACGTACAATTTGACACAGAGGTGGGGGCCATCACTGACAGACCCCCCTCGAGTTTCATGATAGGTCGTGTCGTGTCGGACACGAAAACACGATTGCACGAATTTTTCACTGTACTGTACACGCGAGAATTCAGCACTGACTCGCACTTCATGTCGTGTCCTGTCACCACGAGGACACGATTCAGGGTGTCGGTTGTGTAACCCTATAACCCCTCTATGTGCATGCAAGAGCCCATGGGTGTTCGTGCCCTGTGTTGTGCGCAATCGTGCACGACACGGCTGCACGAGACAGTCTTCACTGACTGTTTTGAACTGAGTTCGAGTCTTGATTTGGACACCTTGTGTCTGCTTGTTTGGACACGAGGACACCCTTTAACACTTGTACACGTGTATAGCCCCTCTGCGCACATTAATTGGTATTTAAACTTGGTTTTCGAAATCAATTTGAGTTGCAAATGTCAAGTTCTTGAAACTCTGATACTGTGTTTAAAAATAAGTTTTTCTGAGTTTGTAAATCTTTTAAATAAGGTAAATATGTGATTTACATGGTATTTAACCTGCTGTACATGTGTATCACATTGGTGTATGAATTGATGTTTGAATTTTGTAAAGTTACATTTCAAAATGAGGTTCTCTATATATATGTGAATGAATTACATAGGTATATATTGTATATATATATATATATATATATATATATATATATATATATATATATATATATATATATATAGATATATATATATATATATATATATATATATATATATAACTTACTAAATTGGGTTTTTGTATGTTGAAATTTCTGAGATTTTACCTATGTCTACAAACCTGAGAATGTGTATGAACCTGAGATTTTGTACTGTGGGTTCATAAGTAAAAACCTGAGAACTCAGGCAAATCTGAGATTTTATTGGGATGGGGTTAGTGTAAAACTGTGTTAGGAAAAATCTGAGAAGTAAGAGTTGGTTGTTTTAGAAAAACTGAAATTTAGTTTGGGTTTTCCCTAGTGATTTGGATGAGTAAATCCTTCTTGTTCAGACCATTGCATTGTATCAATCCAATGATATATTGTATCAGTCCCTTCCTATAGTGTCAGTCTTGGTAGGTTTAATAGATAAGGATGTAATTAAATATATACATATAGACATATAGAAGGGTATGCAGGGATATCAATGTACATATAGATATATATACATTAGATATAATAGGGATGTAATTAGATAGGGATGTGATATATAGGTTTGGCCTATATAGGGGTATTAGTGAGGGATATGTGTGTGTGTGTATATATATATATATATATATATATATATATATATATATATATATATATATATATATATATATATATATATATATGATTTAGTTATCCTTGTCTTAAGTAAGTAAAGGGCCTTGCCTATCAGCCTATAGGATTTGAACTACCTACTCTAGGTAATAGGATTCCTAGTTTAGGGTATGGGTTGGGGGATACCAGTATAGATAGGGTAAGGGTTTTCTAGTTTAGGGTAGTGTGTTCCCTTGGAAGTAGGTAATAGGAATTACCTAGATTATCTAAGGTAATAGACTTCCTAGGATAAATAAGGAGTGTATATATATATAATATGTAGATATATACATGTATAAGGTAATATTAGGCATGAGAATACCTAGACTAGGGTATCTAAGTAGGAATGACTTGGTATAGTTGACTTTGTACTAGTTTGACTTTGTTAGCCTAAGTTTGACCAGTTGACCCAAAAGTCAACTGTGAGTCAACATTGACCCAGTTTGACATAGTTGACTTGGTTTGACTTCCTTTGACCTAGTTTGGCTCTGTTAGACCTAGTGTGACCTAGTTTGACCTAGACAGTTGACCAAATTTGACCAAGAGTTGACTTGGACCTAGTTTGGCTCTGTTAGGCCTAGTTTGACCTAGTTTGACCTAAACAGTTGACCATGTTTGACTTAGAGTTGACTTTGACCTGTTTGACCTAGAAATCATGTAGTTTGCATTGTAGCTTTCAATTCTCTTGTATTTTACATATTATGACTCATATTACTCTGTTTAGGACATTGTGACTCTGGTGCAGGCATCTGATATTACACTACTCTTTTCAGAGTGTCAGGCGAGTACATTCTCTGATAGTTCTCTTATTTATTTGTCAATTACTGTACTTCAGTTCTAGTTAGCTGTATGTGATTCTCTGTTACAAACACGTACTGTTATTTCTGAATCCATGTATACGACACACATACTTACTCGTCTTACCTCTATTATTCGAATCACCATACGAATCACCTATTCGTATCTTCATTTGCTGGTTGGACTTGTACTCGTCTTATGTGTTGGATTATGGATTCATTTGTATTAGATGGGCGGGAAAATACTTGATTAGACATGTGAACATTCCCACTATTCGAACTACCCCCTGTGAATAATATTCGAACGATAGCCATTCCACATCCGACCAGGTGTATGATGTTCCGTATTTATCCTTAGCCGTTTACATGTCTAACTAAGTATTTTAAAACACACTTGAAGATTTTATTCGAATCATTGTTTGACTACTATTCGAATCACTATTCATATCACCTTATTCGAATCACCTTATTAGAACAATGATTAGAATCACATTCGACTCATCTTATATTAGACTCACTTTGGGATTACACTCGACTTATATTGTACCATCTGAACTCATTATGTTACTCTAGTTTAGCTAGATCTTATTTTACAGTCTTCTTTGCTATGTTTCTCTTCTTGTTTAGTTACCTTACTTTTCTTGCACCTTAACTCTCTACATCATTTCTCGTACAAACTGCCATATTCATTAATACAACTGTCTATAACTGCTTTATAGTTCTCTGTCATTTACTTAGGTTTTCTAGATGAGATTGTGCTCGTTCCTGTCCTGACTGGACCTGTTGAAAATATTACAGATGCTTGCCCTGAGGATATTTGCCCTACTTACCTTGGAGCAGGAGATGGCTTAGCTTCCTATGGTCCCGACACTCAGGAGTGATCGGGAGACTAGCTAGTAGACTTGGTTTAGTTTTTCATGTTTTAGAACTTGAATTGTAATAACTTGTGATACGAGTTGTATTTGAGTTTGTTTGAGATATTATTTAGTAGTTTATAATGTTGTTATTTAGTCTTAGTTATAAACTTCTGTGTTATCTTATCGTGCTTAGACTGTGATTGAGATTTCATTATATCTATACTTGTCCTCCGTTCGAAGTTGAGATTTGACAAGTATTATATAATTGCGTGAGTTGTTGATTAGATAGTAACCTAGGACAGCGTTCTACCGTTGACACTACGGCGTAGGCTGGACGTACCCACTTCTCGTGCCCTTACTCTAGGGTGCGGGTCGTGACACGTTTTTAGTGGTGGCCCATGCAGGTCGAGAGTCGCATTAGTACGATATCGCGGTAGTACGGCGACTTAGTTGTACTGCTGTGAGCCTGCGATATGACTGAGAGATAGGCTTTACCGGAGAGGCACTCAATCACAGTTAGGAAAATTCTGCTTTAAATCATGCCATCTACATATCGTACTGATTTGCCTTCTTTGAAATAACTGTCCTCCTTTGATATATCGATTCCTGCTCAGTATTGACTTCCTTGTTCGACCTGTCTTCAGGATGGTGGAGACATGATCACATCGCTCTGGTGTAGCAGTTGCTGTAGAGGGGACTGCCACCGCTCAGCCAGTTCAGCAGGGTCAGGAGGCTGCAGCTCCTACCACCTCTACTCATATTGGGACTTTAGCAACAGCAGCAAGGGGTATGCTTCCACCAGCTCGGGGGCAGGACCCGGTCATCCCAGAGATGCAGTTCCAGCAGCCGCCACCTACAGGACACGTGGATGCGGCACAGATGTTCGCTTACTTCCAGTAGTTTATGGACCGACAGCAAGCCCGGCAAGACAGGAGCATGGAGTTGGCCCTTACGACGGTCGCAGCTCGACCAGTGGTTCAGCAGCCGAGGACACCGGGGATAGAGCAGTTCCAGAAGATGAGTCCCAGAGACTTCCTGGGGACGGAGGAGATTCTATATGCTGATGAGTGGATCGAGCATATAGAGGAGATCTTCCGCCTGGCCCGGATACCGACAGATCTCCAGATAGAGGCAGCAGCTAGCCGGATGCGAGATCTTGCTCGCACCTGGTATCAGTCAGACCCAGGATGGGAGTAGCTGGACAGTCCTGGAAGGAGTTCAAGGGCTTCTTCAAGAAGAAGTTCTTTCCAGATTCAGCGCTTCGAGCCTTGGAGTCGCAGTTCGAGAGCTTGGTTCAGGGGAGCCTGTCAGTGGAGGAGTACGCTGGGGAGTTCGGCCGCCTCGGCAGATTCGTAGAGGGTTTGAGCGAGACGGCGAAGGCCCAGAGGTTCCGGAAGGGTCTGGTCAAGGAAGTCAAGTCCTTGACCAAGGGCAACATGGATGCCACTTTTGAGGAGATTTTGACGGGAGCCTTATTGGCTGAGGATGATCTTGAGCTTAGGCTCAAGAGGAGGCGAGACCCAGTTGGGGGCAGCAGCAGCGGAGGCCAGGCCAAGAGGCCTCACGTACAGATTCAGCAGATGCAGGCACCGGTAAGAGTACAGCAGGCACAGTATCAGCCTAGAGGACAGGACCACACGGTGCAGACTTGTGCTTACTGCAAGAGGGCAGGGCACGTTTGGGAGACTTGTTATAGGAGGCAAAAGGTTTGTCTGTTCTGTGGATCCGCTGCTCATCAGGTCAGGTATTGCCCTATGCACCCGTATATGACGGAGCACCGGGTCAGAGAGAGGGAGCTAGGCCACCTGTAGCGCAGCACCAAGCCCAGGGGTGGAGCTTTTGCAATGGCAGTCGAGGAGACCGACGCTGCAGGTGATGGGTTAGAAGGTTCGTCTTCCTGTTCTTCTTCCCCACTTTTATGTGTGATTTCCATTAGTACCTGCCAGGATATTGCTTGTGATTGCTAGATAGTGTAGCAACCCTGTTCAAGACTATGAAATCAAGACCCGTAAGATTATGTTTGCATGATTATCTCTTGACCTTGATTGTTTGGGTATGACCTAGAAGGGGTGCGACCATTTTAATTTCGAGGACGAAATTTTTCTAAGGGGTAGGATTGTAACACCCAGTTTTTCAGATGAGGGTATTTTTGAAATTTTGTAATATAATTATTATTATTGATATTTATTTCATATTATGATTTTTGGTGATTTTTGATTATTTTTAAACTATTTAAAAACTGGTTTAAGTCATGACTTGTGATTTTGGTGTGCAGCTAGTGAAACCATAGAGACTGCATGACCTAGAGCCTAACCATGTCATTAGGATGATTTAATTATCATTTTTAGTCTAGGGGTATTTTGGTCATTTTGACTTATTTGAATTATTTGATGATTTAGTAAATTGGTGAATTCTAGGTTGACTTGACTTGTTGAGACCTAGTGAACTAGCCTAGAAGCTAACCCTAGCCATGTTGACCCTAGTCTAACTTAGGTTAACCTACTTTTAGTCATTAGAAACTAATTTTAGAATGAGGGGATTTGGTTTAGTGAATTTAAGTCATGGTTTATGGTTTCATGAAATGACTTATGGCTTAATGATTTATTTGATCATGACTTGGTCCATGGCCCATAACTAGAAGCCCTAACCCTAACCAACCCTAAATGACCAGCCATAGGGATCCCCACCCTATATAAACACTTATTCTCTAGGGCTTGCCTCTTTCTTTATTCATTTCAACATTGGAAAAAGAAAGGTATTTGTCCCTCTTCCAAAAATCCCAAAAATCCATTTTAATTCCTTTTTAATCCTAGTTTCTTGCATTAGAACCTAATTTCCTCCTATTTTCTGAATGTGGAATTTAATTCCAGCTTTGGGACAATTTTAGAGCTTTTGCCATCAAGAGGAAGAATCCCCCATTTGAAACTTTTCCAAGCTTTTTGCACATATAGGTAAAACCCTTAAATTGATTTTAATTTCTGTTTTCTTTGCATGTAGGGCTAGATCTAGGAGTCCCCTAGGTGTCCCCAAAATTTGGATGGAATTCGTGTCCGTTTGGTGTCCGTATCGGACACGTGTCATAGTATCTCCTAGGTGTTTGATGAAATGCTTGTGAGAATTAAATGGTATTATTTTCAAAAACTAATTGATTGGAAAAATAGGTTTTTAAGTGTAGATCACAAATCAATTGGACTGAGCACGAAACTGTGTCGTGTTCGTGTCCAAAACGGACACGAACTCGCTACACGACATCCCGTTTACATGCCCTGCTACCCGACCTTAATATCTCTCTGTGTAGGACACGTGGACACGTGCAATTTGACACAGAGGTGGGGGCCATCACTGACAGACCCCTCCTCGAGTTTCACGATAGGTCGTGTCGTGTCGGACACGAAAACACGATCGTACGAATTTTTTACTGTACTGTGCACGCGGGAATTCAGCACTGACACGCACTTCGTGTCGTGTCCTGTCACCACGAGGACACGATTCAGGGTGTCGATTGTGTAACCCTATAACCCCTCTATGTGCGTGCAAGAGCCTATGGGTGTTCGTGCCCTGTGTTGTGCGCAATCGTGCACGACACGGCTGCACGAGACAGTCTTCACTGACTGTTTTGAACTGAGTTCGAGTCTTGATTTGGACACCTCGTGTCCCCTTGTTTGGACACAAGGACACCCTTTAACACTTGTACACGTGTATAGCCCCTCTGCGCACATTAATTGGTGTTTAAACTTGGTTTTCGAAATCAATTTGAGTTGCAAATGTCAAGTTCTTGAAACTCTGATACTGTGTTTAAAAATGGGTTTTTTTTTTCTGAGTTTGTAAATCTTTTAAATAAGGTAAATATGTGATTTACATGGTATTTAACCTGCTGTACATATGTATCACATTGGTGTATGAATTGATGTTTGAATTTTATAAAGTTACATTTCAAAATGAGGTTCTCTATATATATGTGAATGAATTACATAGGTATATATTGATATATATATATATATATATATATATATATATATATATATATATATATATATATATATATATATATATATATATATATAACTTAACTAAAATGGGTTTTTGTATGTTGAAATTTCTGAGATTTTACCTATGTCTACAAACCTGAGAATGTGTATGAACCTGAGATTTTGCACTGTGGGTTCATAAGTAAAAACCTGGGAACTCAGGCAAATCTGAGATTTGATTGGGATGGGGTTAGTGTAAAACTGTGTTAGGAAAAATCTGAGAATTAAGAGTTGGTTGTTTTAGAAAAACTAAAATTTAGTTTGGGTTTTTCCTAGTGATTTGGATGAGTAAATCCTTCTTGTTCAGACCATTGCATTGTATCAACCCAATGATATATTGTATCAGTCCCTTCCTATAGTGTCAGTCTTGGTAGGTTTAATAGATAAGGATGTAATTAAATATATACATATAGACATATAGAAGGGTATGCAGGGATATCAATGTACATATAGAAATATATACATTAGATATGATAGGGATGTAATTAGATAGGGATGTGATATATAGGTTAGGCCTATATAGGGGTATTAGTGAGGGATATGCGTATATATATATATATATATATATATATATATATATATATATATATATATATATATATATATATATATGATTTAGTTATCCTTGTCTTAAGTAAGTAAAGTCCTTGCCTATCAGCCTATAGGATTTGAACTACCTACTCTAGGTAATAGGATTCCTAGTTTAGGGTATGGGTTGGGGGATACCAGTATAGATAGGGTAAGGGTTTTCTAGTTTAGGGTAGTGTGTTCCCTTGGAAGTAGGTAATAGGAATTACCTAGATTATCTAAGGTAATAGACTTCCTAGGATAAATAAGGAGTGTATATATATATATGTAGATATATACATGTATAAGGTAATATTAGGCATGAGAATACCTAGACTAGGGTATCTAAGTAGGAATGACTTGGTATAGTTGACTTTGTACTAGTTTGACTTTGTTAGCCTAAGTTTGACCAATTGACCCAAAAGTCAATTGTGAGTCAACATTGACCCAGTTTGACATAGTTGACTTGGTTTGACTTCCTTTGACCTAGTTTGGCTCTGTTAGGCCTAGTGTGACCTAGTTTGACCTAGACAGTTGACCAAATTTGACCAAGAGTTGACTTGGACCTAGTTTGGCTCTGTTAGGCCTAGTTTGACCTAGTTCGACCTAAACAGTTGACCAGGTTTGACTTAGAGTTGACTTTGACCTAGTTTGACCTAGAAATCATGTAGTTTGCATTGTAGCTTTTAATTCTCTTGTATTTTACATATTATGACTCATATTACTCTGTTTAGGATATTGTGACTCTGGTGCAGGCATCTGATATTACACTACTCTTTTCAGAGTGTCAGGCGAGTACATTCTCTGATAGTTCTCTCATTTATTTGTCAATTACTGTACTTCAGTTCTAGTTAGCTGCATGTGATTCTCTATTACAAACACGTACTGTTATTTCTGAATCCATGTATACGACACACATACTTACTCGTCTTACCTCTATTATTCGAATCACCATACGAATCACTATTCGAACCACCTATTCGTATCTTCATTTACTGGTTGGACTTGTACTCGTCTTATGTGTTGGATTATGGATTCATTTGTATTAGATGGGCGGAAAAATACTTGATTAGACATGTGAACATTCCCACTATTCGAACCACCCCCTGTGAATAATATTCGAACGATAGCCATTCCACACCCGGCCAGGTGTGTGATGTGCCGTATTTACCCTTAGCCGTTTACATGTCTAACTAAGTATTTTAAAACACACTTGGAGATTTTATTCGAATCATTGTTTGACTACTATTCGAATTACTATTCGTATCACCTTATTCGAATCACCTTATTAGAACAATGATTAGAATCACATTCGACTCATCTTATATTAGACTCACTTTGGGATTACACTCGACTTATATTGTACCATCTGAACTCATTTTGTTACTCTAGTTAAGCTAGATCTTATTTTACAGTCTTCTTTGCTATATTTCTCTTCTTGTTTAGTTATCTTACTTTTTTTGCACCTTAACTGCTCTCTACATTATTTCACGTACAAACTGCCATATTCATCAATACAACTGTCTATAACTGCTTTATAGTTTTCTGTCATTTACTTGGGTTTTCTAGATGAGATTGTGCTCGTTCCTGTCCTGACTGGACCTGTTGAAAATATTACAGATGCTTGCCCTGAGGATATTTGCCCTACTTGCCTTGGAGCAGGAGATGGCTTAGCTACCTATGGTCCCGACACTCAGGAGTGATCGGGAGACTAGCTAGTAAACTTGGTTTAGTTTTTCATGTTTTAGAACTTGAATTGTAATAACTTGTGATACGAGTTGTATTTGAGTTTGTTTGAGATATTATTATTTAGTAGTTTATAAATGTTGTTATTTAGTTTTAGTTATAAACTTCTGTGTTATCTTATCGTGCTTAGACTGTGATTGAGATTTCATTATATCTATACTTGTCCTCCGTTCGGAGTTGAGATTTGACAAGTACATTATATAATTGCGTGAGTTGTTGATTAGATAGTAACCTAGGACAGCGTTCTACCGCCGACACTGCGGCGTAGGCTGGACGTACCCACTTCTCGTGCCCTTACTCTAGGGTGCGGATCGTGACAATGACCAATCTCTGTGTTAGTAACACGGAGAATGACATTCTCCGTGTTAATTTACACGGAGAATGGCCATTCCCAGTGTTAAAACGCAGGAGAATGGCCATTCTCCGTGTTAAATAACACGGAGAATGGCATTCTCTGTGTTAATTTACACAGAGAATGGCTCTTCCCAGTGTTAAAACGTAGGAGAATGACCATTTTCCGTGTAATTTAGTACGGAGAATGACATTCTCCGTGCTAAATTACACGAAGAATGGCCATTCAAATGTTAAAACACAAGAGAATGACCATTTATAAAACTCTGTGATGAGAGTCAAACTGAATCTCATCACAGAGACTTACAAATATGACTGCCACCCCCTGGTAGTCTTACATTCAATTAGGACTGCTAGGGTGCTGGCAGTCCTAATTGAAACTAGAAGTAACAGCAAGTTTCAATTAGGACTGCCAGCACCCTGACAATCCTCCTTTTGTGTAGGACGGTCAGGGGGTGGCAGTTCTAATTAAAACTCTCTGTGATAGAGAGTTTCAAAACTCTCATCACAGAGACTTACAAGTAGGACTGCCAGGGGCCTGGCAGTCCTGACCCAAACTCTCTGTGAAGTCCTGACCCAAACTCTCTGTGAAGAGAGTTTGGGTATGAAACTCTCTTCACAGAGAGTTTTATACAAGACTACCAACACCCTGGCAGTCCTTTATTAAGTAAGGACTGCCAGGGACCTAGCAGTCCTACCTTAATGTAGGACTGCAAAAAGTTCGGCAGTACTACTTTATATTAGGACTGCCACAACCCTGGCAGTCCTAATGTTGTAAGTCACGATTGTAGCAGCCGAACGACCACAACGATTTGTCGTGTTCTAGGGTTAGGGTTTCAAGAAATATGCGAGATCATGTTCGAAAAATTCATTCATGAACCCTAAAGTGATTCTAAACCTAATGTTTATGTTTATGTTTTCTGATTTTGAGTATGAGTGAAAACTTTTTTGGTAGCTGATCTTAGACAAATTTGGAGAAAAATTTGTGCCAAACATGATTGAGATAGGAGAATTTTTTTGGAGATAATTCTCGGAAAGGAAGGAAGAAAAATTTGGAAAAAAATTTGGACTAGGGTTTAATTCTATGACCTAGAAATGTTGGGAGAGAGGAAAAGAGTAGAAGGAGGGAGAAAAAGTGTAGAGGGAGAGAGAAAAATTAGAAAAGTTGTCTTTTATACCTAATGTTGGGCTGCTCCCAAGTAAAAAAAATTGATGACAAATTTATAATATTTGTAAACATTTTTGGGCTGCCTCCAAGTAAAATTGGTGGTGCCCTTAGAAAAAAAACCTATTTTTTTGCAACCAAAATAACGCAATACTATTTACGGCAGCAAAAGTTGCATGTGGCTCCTACTTATATCCAACCAAACAGTCTTTAACGTGGAAACACCGATAGGAAAATAGACGAGTTACAGAAACACGATAGATTTTCACCCTTGGCCGTACAGGACGATATTTGCGTCAGAAGTTTGCTTTCCGGATGGAGCTAAAGTTCCATGTAGAACACGACAAGGAGCGCCACAAGACGATGACTGTGCGTTGCAGGCTGCAGCTTCGTTTTTCTTGCTTAAGTGGAGACGGGAATTTTTTTTTTCTTTCTTTTTTCTACACAAGTGTTTAGCACATGTTAATGTTTTGTTTCGAATCTCTTTGAACAAAAGTTGATGTTTGATTGCTTGAGCAAGGTGTGTGTGTCATCCCTATGATATAGAAGATGTCAAGACTACCAGGCCGTCAAGGTGGAGCACGCCACATATGCACATGGGCATTGCCCCGATCGATACGTCTGCTGCAATGATAAAAACCTTTGACTTTGGATCAACTTACTCGTGATGGCGCCAGTGAGCGTACTGGAGAAGGTGGTTGTATAGAGAGTGAAAGAGATGGAGAGGAGTCGAGGGTGCGGAGCGATTGTTGACTATTCTATGACTCTATTCGCATGACAAACACATGAAGTAGCGGGAACATATTCGACCTCACATGTTGAGAGTGTCACAATTGATTGCTTCTTTGAACTCCATGTAAAAGCAATATCTCCCACAAGAAACACGAATCCGCTAGTACTCTTTCGATCATCAAAGTCTCCAGCCCAATCACTATCGCTATATCCGACAAGCTTGAAATTATTGGAAGGTGAGTAATGTAGGCCATAGTCAAGTGTACCTTTGATGTAGCGAAGAATCCTCTTGGTGGTCTTCAAATGGGTAGTTGTTGGTGATTCCATATAGCGTCTAATGAGTCCAACCCCATATAGAATATCTGGCCTTGTACATGTCAAGTAGTGCAAGCTTCCAACAAAACTTTTGAAAAGTGTACGATCAATTCTTTCGCCTTCTTCATGCTTTGACAACTTGATTCCACATTCGACGGACGTACTTATGGGCTTGCAATCACTCATGTTGAACTTCATAAGGACATCTTTTGCATAGCTTTCTTGAGAGATGAAGACACCATCTTCTGTTTGCTTTACTTCGATACCAAGGTAGAAGGACATAAGGCCGATGTCGGTCATCTCGAACTCCTTTGTCATAGCTCTCTTGAACTCTTCAAATAACTTTGGATTATTTTTTGTGAATATCAAATCATCCACATACAAGAAAACAAGCAAAATATCTCCATTCTCGTACATTTTAACATAGAGGACATGTTCATGCGGACATTTAACAAAGTTATTGTCTTGAAAATATTTATCAATTCTATAAACCATGCCCTTGGTGCTTGCTTTAAGCCATAAAAGGATTTTTTCAATTTTAAGACTTTATCTTCTTGTCCTTTTGCCTCATAGCCCATGGTTTACTCCACATAGACTTCTTTTTCAAGAGTACCATTTAGGAAAGCTGATTCACATCCATTTGGTTCAGTTTCCATTTATTTTGTGTCAAGCCCCGCGCCCACATAATCGGGTACGAATTGTGAATGCATCCAGCCTACGCTGTCGTTGAGAACGGTAGTCAGCTATCCAGTCATAAAGAATCCTCAAGTGATACGATATCAATCTATGCTCAATCATATGACTAAAAACGGAAAACAATTAAAAACCATATGATCACAGTCCACTATATCTCTTTTAGTACATGTATATGTCAATCTCATCCGGAAGACAAATTCGGCCAAACCTCGAAATAATATACAATGAATGTACAAGAATGATACTATACTTAATCTAAATCTTCCAAAGCAATTCTCGGGCCTACCTGCTAACACCTGGTTGTTAACGATCCAATCAGAAAATGAGTAAAGTACCGTATAATGTAATACAATAATAAATAGAGAAAATTTGAGTGACATCCCACTTTTTTTTATCTTAATTCAAGGTGCACCCCACACAATTACAATAATGTAAGGTACCCTCCACTTTTGACGAAAATCGTCCTCCACTGACGGTCAACTGTTTTGACCATTTTTTTGACAAAAATACCCTCGTCTTCTTTTCCGAATTATCCCCATCTTCTTCCCAAACTGCCGGCAGCCACCTGCCTCCCCCGCATAGCGCAACCCTCTGCCACCGCCACCACCACCACCACCAACAACAACACCACCACCAACACCAATATCACCACAACCACCTTTATCATCACCACCACCACCACCATCACCAACACCAACACCAACACCAACACGACCACCACCTTCACCACCACCACCTTCACTATCACCACCATCACCACCAACCCCGTGCCCCTTCCCCCCTCCCCCGTGCCACCGCCACGCCCCGCTCCCCCACGATGCCGTACCCCTCCAACCAGAGGTGGACTGTGGCGAGGCCCAATGGCTTGCCGGGGCACACCCTCCTCCCGGACCCGAACGACGCCAAGCGCAGATCGGTGCCCAAAATGTCGACATCCTCCGCGAAGAACCTCTCCGGCTTGAATTCGTCGGGCTCGGGACCGATGCTCTCGTCATGGGCTATCGCCCACATGTTCACTATTACGGTCGTGCCCCTCGACAATGAAGTCATGGACCGTGAGGCGCACCCACGAGAGCAGCGAACCGGATGGGTGCATGCGGAGCGTCTCCTTCACGATAGCCTGGAGGTAGGGGAGGTTCGGGATGTCGGAGTCGGACACGAGACTGAAGGCCCCTCTGATTGTGGCATCGATCTCGGCTTGGGCCTTCAGCTGGATTTTCGGATGCATGACCATTCTAGCCATTGCCCATTCCAAGAGTATCATCACCGTGTCGGTTCCACGAAAGATTATTTCCTGGAACATCATTACCAGAATAAGTCACATTAGCGACGCCCAAAAACGTCGCTAAAAAGGTTGAAAACGTCGCTAAGTTCATTTTCTGACGTATTTAGCGACGTTTTATTGTTGTCGCGAAAAAAACCTTGTCGCTAACATATAAAACGTCGCTAATCGTCGCTCTTACCGACGCTTACCGACGCAAAAGTACGTCGGTAATCCTGGAGCATTTACCGACGTTCACCGGCGTACCGTCGGTAATATAGCGACGTTTATTATGTCGATACATGTCGGTAAGACCAGGGAAAATCCTGGAATATTTAGCGATGTTTATCGACGCTTACCGACGCACAATTACGTCGGTGAGCGTCGGTATACCTGCTGACTTACCGACGTTTACTGACATTTTTCTGCATCGGTAAACGTCGGTAAACGTCGCTAAATTGCAAAAAAAATAAAAAATAAATAAATTACATAATGTCCACAGAATTACATTTTCTCCCTGCAGTTTAATAAATAACAATAAATACACAGAAGCATATTTTCTCCCTGGGTTCGCCGACTCCTTCGGTGGAACACTCAACACCGATAAATCACAACAATATAACAATCAACACAAACAATTGTAACTGCCTATTTTAAAAAATAAGGGTAATTTTAAACTTTTGTAAAATTGATTATTTAATAATAGATTTAAATCATGTTATTGATTTATTAGTGATTTTGATTATTTTAATATCATTAAATTAGTGTTTTTTGATTTTGTTCTTTGACTAGTGTAACCTTAGAGCTTCTTAGCCTGGAGACTAACCATGACCATGGAGACCTAACCCATGTGATTAGATTAGCTAATTACCACTTTTTAGGCTAAGGGTATTTTGGTCATTTTGTGACTTTTGAATTATTTAGGATTTTGATTAATTGGTGAATTTTAGATTATTCTAATAATATTTAAATTGATGTATTATAATTTTGGTCATTTTTTATATTTTAATATTTTGGAAATTTTTATATTTTAATATTGTATTTTCGGGTTTAGTTTGATCGGATTTGAGTTTTGGCTCATTTCGACCTGTGTTAGTGCCCCGGATAGCTTAGACTTTAGTTGGGACCCAGAGTTTAGCTAGACATGGCCCATAAATCCCACTAATTAGTATAGTGCATTTAAACTAATCCCACATGACTTAATTGGTCCAGTTGGTTATTTAAACTTGACCCTTTTAGCCCCAAACTTCCACATAAGATAAAATTGACTCAAAGGGGCCTTGGAGGGCATTTTGGACATTTGCCAAATGTCCCTAAACCCCTTAAATCTGGACGGCAGCAAGGAGACCCCCTCTCCACTTCATTTTCTTCATATCTTGCTCTTCTTCTTCTCCTTTGAGAGTTCCTTCCCAAACCAAGCCAAAACCCTTTGATTTCAAGCCCAAAGTAAGTCAAATCTCTTCCATTTCTCTAGATCTCTCTCTAATCTTGATGCTAACCCTTGTTCATCTCTCATGTATATATTTTATCTAGGTAGAACCTAGCATGGAGGGGTTGGAAGCATAGATTTGGCTCTTGACCAAAAAAGAACCAATTTTAGGACTTTTCCTTGGGATTCCAACTCCCAAGAGGTAAACCCTAACTCTAACTCTTGTAATTACTCCTAATTAGTGTCATTTGCATATTAGAGGATGTCCGAGATGTAGAATAACCCGTTAGAAGTGGTTTGGAACCCATTGGACTCAGTTTGGAACTTTTGACCTAAGTTTAATGCCAATTTTAGGGAAAACCCAAAATTTACCTGTTTGGGTGTTGTCCTAGACTAATTAGACCTAATTAGGTTAGTTTGGATGAGATGAGGCTAGGTACGTGTTCATATTTGGATACGTGGGATTGTTTTACGAAAAATCATAAAAATAGGCTTTTTCGGGGTTTTCGGGTTCCAACACACGAGTGACTTTTTACACCGACACTAGAATCGGCAAGTTAGTACTTAGAATAGGTTCTAATCATTATTTAGAACTCGTGGGTAGAGTTTTGGTCGAATCCGGATAGGTTTGGTGTCCGTGTCACGCGGTATCTCGAATCGGACACCCCAGAGTCACCAGAATGGCCATTCGGGCCTCGTTTTTCGTTTTCGCTCGCGTGCGCGAGTTAGATTGCTTGTGTGGGGCATATGTCTAGGCCCTAGAGGGTAGAATTACAAGGATTAGGTATTCGGATAAGGTTTTGCGTCGTTTAGGAGTATATGTATATATGTATGTGTATATATTTATATGGGGAGTGTGTTAGTGTGTGGTAGTAGTGGTGGTGCTGGTAGTGTGTGGTGGTAGTGGTGGTATTAGTATATATATGTATGTGTGGTGGTGGTTTTTATGTGTGTGGGAGTGATGGAGTTCATTGGTTGTGTCTTGGGGGAGGTTGAGTGAGTTGTGGTGTGTTAGAGTGGGTTTTGAGTGTTGTGAGAAATAGTTTTAGAGTGGAATGATAGAGTGTTTGAGTGTGTTCTTGGAGTGATTTTATAGAGAGTGTATGAGTGGTTTTGGAGAGGGTTTGATAGTGTGTTTAGAGGGGTTTGTGATGTGGGCAGAGAGGGGAGTTGAGAGGGGAGAAAGGGGGCAGCAGCAGCCCCAATTGGGGGGCAGCAGTTGCAGTGGGCAGCACTACTGCCCCAAATAGCCGTAGTAGCAGCAGCTTAAATGCTGCTTTTAGCAGCAGTATTAGCAGCAGGGTGGCTGCACTAGGCAGCCACTAAATCCCCCTTCCTATATGTGTGTATGTGTGTGTGTGTGTGTGTGTGTTATTGGTGAGTGTTTAGAGGGTTAAGTAGTGGTGTATATATATGTCTATATATAGTGGGTTAGATAAGTTAATAGATAGATGTTGGTATCTTGAAGTTAGATGGTATGTTAATAAGTTAGGATATGTTATGAGTTTAGATAATGATTAGTAGGTAATAGATGTGAGTATCCTATATAGTTAGTGTATGGTGCTAGAGTCTTGGTTTTAGGATAACAAGTTAGTATTAGAGATAGGATACTAGTTAGCTATATGTTAGTGTGGTATCTTAGGAATACCAATGATGGTATCTTAGGATTTACCTTTACCTTCAAGGTAATGGATATTTACCTTTTTAGCAAGTAAGGTATCAGGATACCATGGTATGGTATCGAGATACTAGGGTAAGAGTTAGAATACTTTGGTAGGGTATTGGGGGTCTCGTAGAGTGAGGGTAAAGTAGGTTAGGGTATTGGTTAGAGGCTAAGGCGAAGAATTTACCTTGGTAGGATAATAAGGTAAGGTTAAGGTAATACCTTATAACTAAGATATGAGATAATATGTTTAAGATATGGTTAGAATTAGGATAGCTTGGTTGGTAATGGTTAGGAATATGGTAAATGACTTAGGGTTGACCCTGTTTGATCATGATTGACCGTTTTGACTCAACCAAAAGTCAACTTTAGCCTAAAATTGACCAAAACTTGACCAGAGTTGATCAGTTAACCAAAAGTCAACTGTGAGTCAACCATTGACCTAGTTTGACCTAGAGTGGACTATGAGTTGACTACGGTTGACCAAAGTTGTCCGGTTGACCAAAAGTCAACTGTAAGTCAACCTTTGACTTAAATCGACCTAGTTTAACTTTGTTTGACTTGCCTTGACCTAGTGTGACTTAGTTTGACCATGTTTAACTTAGATTGACTTAGATTGACCTAGTGTGACTTTGTTTGGCTTGGTGTGACTTAGTATGACTGAGTTTGACCTAGATTGCATAACAAATACTAGAAATTATGCCATATACTGTTAAACCTTAATTAACTCATGATATCTCATCTTTAGGTCTGTAATTTCACTCTGAGCCAGATTACCCAGTTGACATATTTTCATCGGATCTCAGGCGAGTACATTCTCTGATAGTATTTCTGTTTTATGATATCGTCTATGTTTCTTGTATTTAGAGTAGATATCCTTGTTCTCTTGTCATATTGTTCACACGGATTGGTATTTGTCTGGATCCCGTCATGAGATATTATTTCTTGTATTTCTTGGTATAGCATGTGCAAGTTTTTTCTGTACATTGTTAGACACGATTCCTGCGAAGGCTCGCTACCTCCTCGGAGAATCATGTGCAATGACATATGATCATTTTTCCTCCTGTGATTCCTGTTCTCTGAGAGTGTTAGCCATACACTTCATGTATGACTAGCCAGGCCCTTTTTCTCCTGTGCAACCTAAGCCGATCACATGTTGAAACTAATACTAAACTCACATAGATATAGTTCCAGATTTTCGTACATGATATATACTATTTTCTTGTTCTTAGATTCAGTTCTAGCCTTGATATGCCTTACCATGATTTATGTACACATTATTTGACCTTGTATATTTTATCTATTTACTGCTACATTTTCAATATCGTCTAACTAGAATTGTTATTTGAGTTTTGTGCTCGTTCCATCCTGACTGGATATGTTGACAAAATTTTACAGATTATGGCAAGAACGAGTGTCCTACCTACTACGGTCCTCATGACGTGGTTGGTATAGACTTGGAGACCCTAGTGCAACAGGGGCGAGCTCCAGCTGATGAGGCTTAGTATAGTTTAGCTGGTTTAGTTTAGTACTAGACTTATTCTCCAGATTACTTTTGGTTTGTTATTATTTTATTAGCACTTATGTTTGAGATTGTGGACTCTGAGACTTTGGTCTTGTATTATTTCTATGTTGGATCTTCTGGATGATATTTTATATCTTGTTGTCTTTATCTTTCGGTATCATCTATCTTTCTTAGAGTTTGTGATTGAGTATATTATATTGCCATTGCTTATCCTTCATTCGGAGTTGACCGTTCTCGACAGGTTTTGATATTATAACTATTGTTAGATAGTAGACCTAGACAGTGTTCTACGTCGTTTCTACGGCGTAGGCTGGGACGCTGTCACGCACTCATGCCCTTACACCGGGTGCGGGCCGTGACATATTTTTAGTGGTAGCCTATGCAGATCTGAAGTCGCAATTAGTGTGATGTCGTAGTGGCGCTCGATTTAGAGTGCTGTTACGAGCCTGTGGTACGTATCTAGGATAGACTGTAGGCTAAGTTTACTCAATCACAAAATAGGAAAAAACTTCCACTTGTTGATCTTTTAACTGTCCTTTTTGATATTGATTCTTGCATTCTAACTGTCCTCTTTGATATAATCTTTCTTGTGCCATATTGATTTCCTTCCTTCAATCTGTCTTCAGGATGGTGCAGACAAGATCACAGCATCCTGAGGCCGCAGATATGGAGAGGTCTGCTATATCTTGCGGACCTGATCCAGTCACTTCTGTCGCAGTCGGAGCGTCGGCAGCAGCTTTTGGGGGCGCTCCTCCACCAGTTTCGAGGACTGTCCCGGAGGTTGCTACGACTGTTCCTGCCGTAGTACCAGTTGTTGACGTGGGCACTCTTCCTCCTCCTACACAGCGGACTTCTCCGTCAGTTGCAGATGTTCTTCCTCCTCTGCCTCATCTGCCTACAAACATGGGACAGATGCTTGCTTTCTTCCAGCAGATGTTGGAGACTCATAGAGCCAGTCTGAGACACAGCAGAGACAGACAGACGTAATACGTCAGGGCATGGAGGATGCCCACCAGTTGGCTTTAGCAGCCGTAGAGCAGAGGGCTCCGTATCAGGGAGCGCATCCGAGGCAGGACAACATCCAGGACTTCAAAAATTGGGGCTTTATGATTTCGGCGGGACTGAGGGCGTAGTTTATGCTGACGACTGGCTCGAGGACATCGAGCAGCAGATGATGGCTTCCCGCCTAGCAGACGACCTAAAGGTCGAGGCGGTAGGGCTACAGTTGTTGGACATCGCCCGTACCTGGTTCAGGAATAAGCCTGCTCTTGCTGGGGAGGGCCATACCTAGGCCGAGTTCAAGGTTCTCTTCAAGGAGAAGTTCTTTTCTCCAACGGACAAGATCGACTTGGTGAGGCAGTTTCAGAACTTGTACTAGGGCGGCTTGTCTGTTGAGGAGTACATCGCAGAGTTTGGCCGTCTGAGCCGATATACGGAGTATATGGTTCGCGACCCGGAGATCAGAGCGAGCCGTTTCAGAGAAGGATTGATCTGGGATATCAAGATCCTTATCCCATCTTTCTATGCGACTTACACTGAGATCTTTGCGGAGGCCCGCAAGATAGAGCGGGAGTGGGGCTTGAAGCCCACGAGGGACCGTGATCTATTCTCAGGGGCTACTAGCAGCGCATGGGCTGCTAAACGTCCTCAGCTACATCATCAATCTTTTTCGCAGCACCAGCAGCAGTTTCAGGCTAGGGCTCCAGTTCAGCAGGTACAGTACCATCAGTAGAGGCAGGTACAGAATGGCCAACATTGTAACTTCTGTAAGAAGCCCGGTCATATCTGGGAGGTTTGTAGGAAGAGGCTGGGGATGTGCCTCTATTACGGTGAAACGGGATATCAGATGAGAGATTGTCCCGTGAGCCCTCGTATTACTGGTGCAGCTCAGGGAGCACGGGCAAGGCCACATGCGGTACCGCATCATGCCCCACACCAACAGCGGGATATACCCCGCCAGGGTAGGGCTTTTGTGATGGCTGCCGAGGAGACCCAGCCTGCAGGTGATGAATTAGGAGATTAGGTCTTGTTCCTTCCTTTTACCTATTTCTTTCCACCCATTGATTGATGATTGTTTTCTTAGTACCTTTAGTTTGCATATGTGATGATCATGCTAGATAAATAGAGCACCACAATGAAGACTGCAATAACATGATACTGTAGAGACTAAAACCATGCATGTTTGTTCCTATTTCCTAGAATTGCATGTTGTATAACCTTGGATAGAATTTAGTGGACTTCGATTGTTGGAGGCTTGACCTAGAGAAGAGTACTACCATTTCGAATTTCGAAGACGAAATTTTTCTAGGGGGTAGGATTGTAATTGCCTGTTTTCAAAAATAAGGGTAGTTTTGAACTTTTATAAAATTGATTATTTAATAATAGGTTTAAATCATGTTATTAATTTATTAGTGATTTTGATTATTTTAATATCATTAAATTAGTGTTTTGTGATTTTGTTTTTTGACTAGTGTAACCTTAGAGCTGTTTAGCCTAGAGACTAACCATGACCATGGAGGCCTAACCCATGTGATTAGATTAGCTAATTACCACTTTTTAGGCTAAAGGTATTTTGGTCATTTTGTGACTTTTGAATTATTTAGGATTTTGATTAATTGGTGAATTTTAGATTATTTTAATAATATTTAAATTGATGTATTATGATTTTGGTCATTTTTTATATTTTAATATTTTAGGAATTTTTATATTTTAATATTGTATTTTCAGGTTTAGTTTGATCGGGTTTGAGTTTTGGCTTATTTCGACCTGTATTAGTGATCCGGATAGCTTAGACTCTAGTTGGGACCCTGAGTTTAGCTAGACATGGCCCATAAATTCCACTAATTAGTATAGTGCATTTAGACTAATCCTACATGACTTAATTGGTCTATTTGGTTATTTAAACTTGACCCTTTTAGCCCCAAACTTCCACATAAGACAAAATTGACTCAAAGAGGCCTTGGAGGACATTTTGGGTATTTGCCAAATACCCCCAAACCCCTTAAATCTGGCCGGCATCAAGGAGACCCCCTCTCCACTTCATTTTCTTCACATCTTGCTCTTCTTCTTCTTCTCCTTTGAGAGTTCCTTCCCAAACCAAGCCGAAACCCTTTGATTTCAAGCCCAAAGTAAGTCAAATCTCTTCCATTTCTCTAGATCTCTCTTTAATCTTGGTGCTAACCCTTTTTCATCTCTCATGTGTGGATTTTATCTAGGTAGAACCTAGCATGGAGGGGTTGGAAGCATAGATTTGGCTCTTGACCCAAAAAGAACCAATTTTGGGGCTTTTCCTTGGAATTCCAACTCCCAAGAGGTAAACCCTAACTCTAACTCTTGTAATTGCTCCTAATTAGTATCATTTGTATATTAGAGGATGCCCGAGGTGTAGGATAACCCGTTAGAAGTGGTTTGGAACCCATTGGACTCAATTTGGGACTTTTGACCTAGGTTTAATGCCAATTTTAGGGAAAACCCAAACTTTACCTGTTTGGGTGTTGCCCTAGCCTAATTAGACCTAATTAGGTTAGTTTGGGTGAGATGAGGCTAGGTACGAGTCCATATTTGGATACGTGGCGTCGTTTTGCGAGAAATCTTAAAAATAGGTTTTTTTTCGAGATTTTTGGGTTCCAACACACGGGTGACTTTTTGCACCGATACTAGAATCGGCAAGTTAGTATTTAGAATAGATTTTAATCATTATTTAGAACTCGTGGGTAGAGTTTGGGTCGAATCCGAATAGGTTTGGTGTCCGTGTCATGCGGTATCGCGAATTGGACACCCCGGAGTCGCCAGAATGGTCATTTGGCCATTCAGGCCTCGTTTATCGTTTTCGATCACTTGCGCGAGTTAGATTGCTTGTGTGGGGCACGTGTCTAGGCCATAGAGGGTAGAATTGCAAGGATTGGGTATTCGGATAAGGTTTTGGATCGTTTAGGAGTATATGTATATGTGTATGTGTGTATATTTATATGGGAAGTGTGTTAGTGTGTGGTAGTAGTGGTGGTGCTGGTAGTGTGTGTGGTGGTAGTGGTGGTATTAGTATATATATATGTATGTGTGGTGGTGGTTGTTATGTGTGTGGGAGTGATGGAGTTCATTGGTTGTGTCTTGGTGGAGGTTGAGTGAGTTGTGGTGTGTTAGAGTGGGTTTGGAGTGTTGTGAGAAGTGGTTTTAGAGTGGAATGATAGAGTGTTTGAGTGTGTTCTTGGAGTGATTTTATAGAGAGTGTATGAGTGGTTTTGGAGAGGGTTTGATAGTGTGTTTAGAGGGGTTTGTGATGTGGGTAGAGAGGGGAGTTGAGAGGGGAGAAAGGGGGCAGCAGCAGCAGCTGCAGTGGGCAGCACTGCTGCCCCAAACAGCAGCAGTAGCAGCAGCTTAAATGCTGCTTTTAGCAGCAGTATTAGCAGCAGGGTGGCTGCACTAGGCAGCCACCAAATCCCCCTTCCTATATGTGTGTGTGTGTGTGTTATTGGTGAGTGTTTAGAGGGTTAATTAGTGGTGTATATATATGCATATATATAGTGGGTTAGATAAGTTAATAGATAGATGTTAGTATCTTGAAGTTAGATGGTATGTTAATAAGTTAGGATATGTTATGAGTTTAGATAATGATTAGTAGGTAATAGATGTGAGTATCCTATATAGTTAGTGTATGGTGCTAGAGTCTTGGTTTTAGGATACCAAGTTAGTATTAGAGATAGGATACTAGTTAGCTATATGTTAGTGTGGTATCTTTGGAATACCAATGATGGTATCTTAAGATTTACCTTTACCTTCAGGGTAATGGATATTTACCTTTTTAGCAAGTAAGGTATCAGAATACCATGGTATGGTATCGAGATACTAGGGTAAGAGTTAGAATACCTTGGTAGGGTATTGGGGGTCTCGTAGAGTGAGGGTAAAGTAGGTTAGGGTATTGGTTAGAGGCTAAGGCGAAGAATTTATCTTGGTAGGATAATAAGGTAAGGTTAAGGTAATACCTTAGAACTAAGATATGAGATAATATGTTTAAGATATGTTTATTATTAGGATAGCTTGGTTGGTAATGGTTAGGAATAGGATAAACGACTTATGGTTGACCCCGTTTGACCATGATTGACCATTTTGACTCAACCAAAAGTCAACTTTAGCCTAAAATTGACCAAAACTTAACCAGTTAACAAAAAGTCAACTATGAGTCAACCATTGACCTAGTTTGACCTAGAATGGACTATAAGTTGACAAGGGTTAACCAGAGTTGACTGGTTGACCAAAAGTCAACTGTAAGTCAACCTACAGTCTTGATATGCCTTACCATGATTCATGTACACATTATTTTACCTTGTTTATTCTCTCTATTTACTGCTATATTTTCAATATCGTTTAACTAGAATTGTTATTTGAGTTTTGTGCTCGTTCCATTCTGACTGGATATGTTGACAAAATTTTACAGATTATGGCGAAGACGAGTGTCCTACCTACTACAGTCCTCACGACGTGGTTGGTATAGACTTGGAGACCCTAGTGCAGTAGGGGTTAGCTCCAGCTGATGAGGCTTAGTATAGTTTAGCTGGTTTAGTTTAGTACTGGACTTTGTCTCCAGATTACTTTTGGTTTGTTATTATTTCATTAGTACTTTTGTTTGAGATTGTGGACTCTGAGACTTTGGTCTTGTATTATTTCTGTGTTGGATCTTCTGGATCATATTTCATATTTTATTGTCTTTATCTTTCGGTATCATCTATCTTTCTTAGAGTTTGTGATTGAGTATATTATTTTGTCATTGCTTGTCCTCCATTCGGAGTTGACCATTCTCGACAGGTTTTAATATTATAACTGTTGTTAGATAGTAGACCTAGACAGCATTCTACGTCATGTCTGCGGCGTAGGCTGGGACGCTGTCACGCACTCATGCCCTTACTCCGGGTGTGGGTCGTGACACACTAAAAGTCTACAACCAATATCCAAAGTGCACAACCAACACAAAGTGTATAACAAACACTAAAATATCCCAAAGTCTACAACCAATATCCAAAGTCTACAACAGTCAACCCCAGTCTACAACCAACCAACCAATATCCAAAGTTTACACAACTAATACTAAAAGTCTACACACAAACAAACAATCAACATAAACAAACACTAAAATATCATCATATCAAACAGTCCTAACTTGGACTACTGCAGATCTGGAGGAGGAGGGGCACCGCCGCACCTCAATGATAGAAACATCTCGTACTCCTCCCATGAAATCGTCACCGATGAAGAAGATAGTGACATCGGTGGAGTCAGTGTCGATAAAGAAGACAGAGTCGACGACGATGAAGGCACACCCGGAGGACAATAACGCTCCAACGCTGCTAGTCGCTAGTAGTATGAATCCATGGTAGATAACAGTCTCGTACTGCTATCAACCATCGAATCCTACATCAACGTCAGCCTCTCGTCCATGGACAGCTGTGATGCCTACAGATCCGTCACCTGCGCTCTGTCGAAGCTCTAAGATCAGTGACACCCCGCTCTGTCCTCTCAGTCATATCCTTAAGCTCCATAATGCTGCGGTCGAGCGTATCCAATCGTGCTAGGACAGACTCCACCATCTACTGGACTCGGGCAGACTCCTAGGAGGGTTGTGGGCCATACACACTAGCAGGGGAGGTCCGAGAGGACTATGTCACAACTAGGGCGCCATAGGATCCCGTACCGTAGTACGTACCCCTGTGGAGACCACCAGCGGCGGTCACCCACAGCTCGTCCTCCGACGGAGCTGGAGCGGATTGCGAGGAAGTATCGGCCCCTTTTGCAGCAGGTGCACTAGCAGCCTCCCGCTCCTTAAGCCGTTGAAACTCGACCTAGAAAGCATGGATACTCTATAACTTTTAATGTCTAATGTACTTATTATTACTAACTACAAGAATATTTATTTGCATGCATATTTACTAAGTTAAATCAAAACTAACACGAAGTATTAAAATTAATAAATAGAATTGTAATACTTATATAGGCCTTCTCGGCCCTCTCATGGAAAAGCTTTCCGTCCTTCCGATGTGTTGCTAGGAAGACGGTTACCATATTGGCGTCATCACCCCTATTTATCTGTAATTAAATATATCACCTTTTACTAATTTATCGAACTTGTATTAAAATAATATTTCTGAAATAAAAAGACATACCAAACGACAGAAATGTTCCGTCATTGGAATCGACCCACCGCACCACTTTGATCCATACTTCCTAGCCGTCTTGGCCTTCTCAGACTTTTTTTGTACCTTGGCTCGTCGAATCGAGCCTTCATCGCAGTCCACTGATCACGGGTGATCCAACCTTGGATCGGCTTTCCGGCACGATCACGAGTCTTCTGATCATTAATAGCGTCATGGATCAGCTTAGCAGCAACGACAGAAAACATTCTCTCGATCAGCTCGGCCCGGTACGGTGGATAGAAAAACATAGCCTAGAAAAGTGCAAACCAAATATTTATCAGTTATGTATAATATGCATAAATTATATGATTCATGTTAAAAGCAAATATATTTTAACCTTGAAGCGCGCAAACCAGTAGGCCTTTCTCTCGTCCGGAGCATCAGAGTAGTTTATCCAAAGACAACCATAATTATTCCTCAATAAGTGGCCTAGGCATCTTTGTACCGATGGGAGAAGATATCTATATAGGCATATTATATTCATCAGAAAAGTTAATTTATGATAAACACAAAAAAAATAAACCAAAACACTTACTTTGTACCGTCGGCTCAGATCTCCATCCTCGTCTCCTCCGGAGGTGCGTACGCATCATCTGCCTGATACTGGTCGGCCGTCGGCTCAGCCTCCTCCATCTGCTTATCTGTCTCCGTCGTCATATCAGCAGAAGGAACGCTAGACTCAGGAGCAGTCTCATGCCTGGAACTACTCATCCCAAAAGATACGCCATGTAGCGTCGTGGCAGACGGAGGTACTGTCCGATACAAAGGAGTACTCGACGACGAGGATCCAGAGCCGGTACTAGTAGGAGGTACCGAAGGAGAACCCCATCCTCTGCCAGTACCAGTAGGAGGTACCGAAGGAGAACCCCGTCCTTCCCCACATCGGGACATACGGAACGATCCGCGACTACCTGTCATACCTGATAACAACATATGATGATGCAACAAATAATAGAGACTAAAAATATAAAAGTACAATAAAGACAAGATAATAACCAAGACAACATATGATGATACAAGATAATAACCAAGACAACATCTAAGTCCAGATAGTATATTCTACAATAAACATCTAAGTCCAGATAGTAACCAAGACTAGATAATAACCAACTCTACATAATAAGAAAATGAAAGTACATCTCTCTCAATCATCTTCAGAATATTCATCTTGTTCGTCTTCTTCGACCTCATCTTCCTCTTCCTCCTCTTTTTCACTTTTATCTTCGCCTTCGTCGGCTTTGCCTTCCTCTTCGGATAATTCTACATCTTCTACATTAGTCGTATAATGCATAACTTCCATGGAGTCCACATCAACAATATTGGTTACAAGAGGTAGCTCGTCCTCCTGATAAGCTTTTTTGTCAACATCAAAAGTATCTCTAGCTTTAGTCTTGCATACTGCCCACCAGTCAGACTTCGTTGCTCCCCGTCTCGGATAAGCTGTGAAGTACACGAGCTGAGCCTGAGTTGATAGGACAAATGGTTAGCAGGCTTGATATCTAAGCTTGTAGTTTATATCCACAAGACCATGTTTGTGAATTTTCCAACCTTGATTTTTAATCGGATCGAACCATTCACACTTGAACAATACAATCTTTGCAGGTTCTCTGCCATAATTATATATCAACTCCATAATCTCTCGTAATATGCCAAAGAAATTATTTCCTGGATCGACATCTTTGTAGTTCGAAGATTTGATACACAAACAACTGTTTTTCGTGGAATCAAGATCCAGGAAGTTGTCTCTGATCGGAGCATTTGTCGACTTGAACCTAAAGCCATTCACACAGTAACTTGGCCATATTTTAACGACAATAATTGGTCCCTTGGCAAGAGTTCTAATTAATTCAATCTCGGGTAAAATTAGACGATCGACCTGAATACCAAAGCAGAGATAGTAAGTTATTTAGTACGCAGTTGCATTATAAGAGACTAGTAATTACCAAGTTGCTTACATATTCGCTCAACCAAGAAGGAAAATGCCGTCTCATTTCTTGTTCTAATGTTTCGTCTGTTAGGTAGGGTCTAACCGACCTCAACTCATCATTATATGTGCTAAAAAATAACGAAGCAACCGCCGATTAGTACAATAATATTAGCTTATAATATTATATTGAGATGATGTAAACTCATCATTAATTACTTACCCCTCTAGCTTCTCCACTTCATCCTCGTCGCAATTGAGTAATATATACAACTGAGCATCACTTAGCTCTTCATCATTCAAATATATCTTCTTTATTTTCCCCGAAGGTTTTCCGGACGCATTGAATACTTTCAGTATTCCATCATTAGATTCTTGATATCCGTCATCGTTTCTCGGAGCCCTCATTCTATTCGTAGCAACATGAGCTTTGAAATACGTCGAGCAAAAGTTTGTAATCTCTTCGAGAATATAGGCTTTACAAATAGAACCCTCGACCCGAGCCTTGTTTTTTACCTTCCTCTTTAGGTGGTTCAAATACCGCTCAAATGGGTACATCCACCGATAACCGACGGGCCCACCAACACGTGCCTCGTAGGAAGATGAATTGGAAAATGCTCCATGGAGCCAAAGAATCTAGGAGAAAATACCTTCTCGAGCTTGTACAGTGTTACCGTAATATCGTTCTCCTGCTTTTCTAAACGATCGACGAGCAACTTAGTAGAACAAAGATCTCTGAAGAATATGCTAATATCGGTCAATGGATCCCAAACAACCTGGGGTAAGAATTCCCGAAATGCAATCAGAATTAACCTTTCCATGAATACGTGACAATTATGGCTCTTCATACCTGTCAGTTTGTTCTCCTTGAGGTCGACACATCTTCTCAAGTTCGAAACATACCCGTCTGGAAATTTCAGACCTTGAATCCACCTACAAAGTCTCACTTTATCCTCTTTCTCCAGTGAGAAAATTGCCTTAGGCTGCTTTAACTTTCTATTCCCCTCCTCTATCAAATGCAATGCAGGACGTCTACATATTTCTTTCAAGTCCAATCTAGCCTTTGGATTGTCTTTCGTCTTTCCCTTTATGTCCATTACAGTATTAATTATGTTATCAAACACATTCTTCTCGATATGCATGATATCAAGGTTATGTCTAATCAGATTGGTGTTCCAATATGGCAGATCCCAGAATATACTCCTCTTCGTCCAGTTATGAGTGCGACCAAATTCGTCACACTTGTAGCCCTTAGCAGGCTCTTCAATAGCTCTCGGTAAATCTTTTACCTCTTTCCATATCGTGTATCAGGGCCACCTTAGGGGTGGATTAGCCTTCTCCACAACGCCAGCACGAAAAGCATTCATATTCCTCCGGTACGGATGATCCTTCGGCAGGAATTGTCGATGACAATTGAAGAAGCACGATTTGCCTCCGTATTTCAAACGGAAAGCCTTAGTGCGGTCCATGCAATACAGACATAAAAGACGATCATGCGTGCTCCATCCAGATAACATTCCATAGGCCAGAAAGTCCTTGATGGTCCACATAAGTGATACCCGTATCTAAAAATTTTGTTTTCTAGAAACATCGTACATGTTGGAACCTACTTCCCACAACTGATTCAACTCTGTTTGCCATTGATTATAAAAGAACAGAACAATTATATGGGAGGACTGGACTTTTACTTCACAACACAAACTCGCTCGTACAAAGAAAGCCTAGGGACGAAAACCTAGGTACAGCAATCTAAGTACGATTGTTTAGTTTTGATTCTGGGGGGTGACGGTAGAGGCTCGGAAAAGCGACGGCCGCTCTGCCTTACTCCTTGGACGATTAGACGTAGCCTTGGCTCTGATGAAGAAATGCTCTCATGATGGGAAGACTCTTCTGTGCGCGCCTTTCGTCTCTCTGTGTGTCCAGCCGGGTGGAGAGGATCTCTTTTGCAAGGGAATGGCACCTTGCTATATTTTTTTGTTTCTATGGATCCGATCCTTCTGCAAGGGAATGGCACCTTGCTATTTATAGGAGTGGGATGTGATCATTAGGGTTTGCAATGATTCCCTCCTTGAAAAGTCGGCGACCAATCATCTGGGCCATTAATCTTGATTGCATTACATCTGGGCAATTGATTCTTGATTGTGCCAAATCTGTATGGGCAATTAATGTTGATTGCAATGAATCCTCATAATTTGTCATGACAAGCTCGGATCTCCTGCCACGTGTCCCATTTGCTTAATCACAACAAATCTGATTTGATTTGAGTAATAATGGTGATTGCACTAAATCTGGTTGTCAGGATTTACGAGCAGCCATAACTCCGAGGCGATAAGACAGCCACGTGTCTCAACTTTTCATGAGGATCGCCACGTGTCTCAACCATCATGAGCGGGGCGTCTGGCAGAGCTGCATGAGTGCGGTCTAAGTGAACCGCATACGGGTGACCCCCAAGTCCTAGCCGCATGAAGGTAACCGCCGCATGGGGGCAGCAGCTTCGTGAAGGAGGCGACCGCATGAAGGAGGTAGCCGCATAAAACGGGCAGCCACATGAAGGAAGCAGCCGCATGAAACAGGCACCCGCATGAAGGACGCAGCCACATGAAGCGGGCATCCGCATGAAGGGCGCGGCCGCATGAAGCGGGCAGCCGCATGAAGCTAGCAGCCGCATGAAGCGGGCAGCCGCATATAGTAGGCGGCCGCATGAAGGGTACGGCCGCATGAAGCGGGGAGCCGCATGAAGCGGGCAGCCACATAAAGTGGGCGGCCACATGAAGTGGGCAGCCGCATGAAACGAGCAGCCGTATAGGGATGCTTGGGACTTGACAGATCCTGTCAGAAAGATTTTCTTCTTTTCCCCAGGAGCATGCCATCATCATTCCAGCTTTTATGTCAGAGCTGTCGTCAGAGCAATTAATTGGGAGGCGGCTTTATGACCAGCTGCAGAAGTGGACAGCGTATGGCCACGTGTCTTTGCCTGAGCCGCATGGAGCTGTTGGGGAGTCTTGAGCCGCATAAAGTTCTGAAGGATTCCTGAGTCGCATGAGGCTCCCTCTGTTTGGAGCCGCATGGACTTTTCTTGTCCTTTTCCATGCTTTTACAAGACCCCCTTCAAAGTTTTCAATTTAAAAAATCAAAATACTTTGAATAAGAAGCATGGCTATATATAAGCTCTTCTGGCCGCATAGGGTTTTCTAGCCGCATGGACTTCTTAGCCGCATGGGATGTTCTGGCCGCATGGCCTTCCTAGCCGTATGGGCCGTTTCTGGCCGCATAGACTGTCTGGCCGCATGTGCTCTCTGCCACGTCTTCTTGCCACGTGTGTATCTCATTTATTGCCCTTGATTTGCTTTAGATTTAAAACCGCCTTTTGGGGCAGGATCCCAAGGGTCGGTTCGGATTTGCCACGGATTTGCCTCGGATTTGCCTCGATGACTGAAGAGTCAGTTTTACAGCATACGGATCGAAGCGTCCCCCCCTTTCTGCCTATAAATAAGAGCGTCTTTTGGGTAAATAGGCTTCTTTACTTTCTTCTATCTTCAACTATTCTTGTCCTAGATTTCTGCCTTCGTCTTCCTTCTCCGATCATCATCGACAATGGCCCCCAAGTCTTCCAAGGCTGCGACTGCGGCGAAGGGTAAGGGAGTGGCTTCTTCATCAGCCACGGCGCCTGAAGTCCACCCCGACGTTCACCCCCCCATTACTGGTAAGGGTTTGGGCAGATCATATATTTTGAAACCATACCAAAGACGGCTCTGTTGCATGCTTTATGCACAAGCCTTTAATGCGTTCCTCGTTTTTGTCGAACTGTTCAATTTGCAGAGGTCGCATGTACATCCCATGTTCGAGCCGCATGGGGGTATACTCCATGTCTGAGCCGCATGGGAGTTGTCTAGAGGCTGCATAGACGCTTCACAAACTGAACCGCATAATGACCCTTTGAACAGAGCCGCATAAGTTCCTCTGAGTCGAGCCGCATGAAGCCCCCTCAAACAGGACCACATAAGTTCGTCTGGATGGGGCCGCATAAGGCCCTTCTAACTTTGTTTCTTTTATCTTAGAATCTTACAGCATCCCTGCCGAAGGCTGAGATCATCGTGAAGGAAGAGCCGCTGCCTCCTTTCATCAAACAAGAGCCATCGCTCGTTAAGGAGGAGGTGATTCCGAAAATAGAGGAGCAAAAAGAAGAGCTGGCGCCGATTGAAGTTGCTGTGAAAGAGGAGCCCCAGTCCGACGGTGGTAGTTTTGGGAGTTCTGACCCTCATGCTTCGGACGAAGATTTTGCTCAAGTAGACCCTTTATATGGAAAATGGTTGAGGATCTGACCAACACCACAAACACCTCTTGGCCGATCCCCGACACACGACCTTAACGTCGAGCATGGCAAAGCTGGACACAACCAGTCCCCGGACATGCACAAAAGCAGGACCCCAAACGAAACTCCAGCGATAAATAACCCGGTCAGACACGATCCAGACTCGAACACAGCAGGAGACACGAATGGCTCACCAATCCACCGATCTGACCAACACCACAAACACTCAAATTTGAAACAAGGATCTACAACATCAATATCAGAAGGTTTAGAATCTACCTGAAAGAAAATTCACTCCGAATGAGGACACGAGCTAACGACCCGAACAACAGCTTAACCGTGTCGGATACCGGCATTTCATGACCAAAAATTGATTGGCACATCCTCAGAAACAAATTGACGAACACCTAGGGTGCATGATAAGTAACCGACTCAAAATAAAAGATCGATCCATCAATCCAGAGTAAATCAAAACTCAATTAAAAAAACTTTGAAATTAAATCAGTACTTAAAGAAAATAAATCGATCACTAATCCTGTTGAGCAACCCATTTATAAAATAGTCAAGGAACAAGAAGATTAGAGAACTCACTACGATTTGAACCGATCGGCAGGGAAAAACTACGTTGCTGTAGCTGGAACGGATCGGCACATTTGTCACCACAGGAGAAGGAATTGCCGGAGTAACTGCTCGCTCGTCATCGATCGTGAGGAAGACAAAGTCGCCATAGGACCTGTGTTGACACCGAAGGAAATGCCGTGCTACCGAAACTCGACTCATGGTCTCGTAGGAGAAGACGATCTCGTTGTCGCTCGTCAAGAGCTGTGGTGCACGGTCGATGAAGGCTGATGTCTAGCCATGGAGAAAGAACCTTGCTATCGCCGCTGCTCTGCCTTCAGATCTCGGAGCTAGGGAGCCGCCACCGTCGGGACTTGAGGAAGTTGGAGACTCGTTGCCGCTGCTCGAAGGATCCTTGGTATTACAATCGCCAGAAATAGAAGGATCACCGGAGGATGATGACCGATCGCGCACAAGGCTGTGCGCCATTAGGACGCACCGCTGGGGTGGTGGCTCTGCACTGGGAACTTAGTCGCCAAAGGGTGGAAGCAACACTACCAAAATACAGTAAATTAGCGACGGATATTTAGCGACAGAAATTTTCAGTCGGCGTTAGCGACGGCTTCGTGGCCGCTCACCGACTGATTACCGACCACACGCCTTTGCCATTTTTATTTTAATTTTAGAGGGAGAAAAGGTCGCACATCCGTCGTTAGACTGTCGGAGTTATAGCGACGGATCTCCAGTCGTCGCTACGTAGTCGATTATTTGGCAGAAATTGTGTAGAGAATTGGCGGGACATTTCTTCGACTACGTAGCGACGAATATTCTGTCGGCAAGTATCAAATAGGGCGACTACTGGACGACGGGTTTTTATACGTCGCTAGTCCATCGCTATATATACGTACCAAATTTTAAATGAAACGGCGGAGGAAACTTTTCGCATTCCCCCCAAATTCACTCTCTTTCCTCTCTCTCTCTCTCTCGCCGGTGTCGGCTTCGGTGATCGGCGTCGGCATCGGCGTCGGCGTCCTCTCCTCTCTCTCTCTCCCGAAGGTAACCTCCTCTCTCTCGATCTCTCTGTCTCTCTCTCTCTCTTGCGGTGTCGTATAGGGGCTGGGCGGCGCGCTTGGGGATGGGGAGTCTGGGGCTGGGCGGTAGGCTTGGGGTGGGGCGTCGGGGGCTGGGCGGCGGGCTTGGGGCTGGGGCATCGGGGGCTGGGCGGCTGGCTTGGGTTGGGGTCTGGGCGGTGGGCTTGGGGCGGGGGCGTCGGGGGCTGGGCGGCTGGCTTGGGTCGGGGTTTGGGCGATGGGCTTGGGGCGGGGGCGTCGGGGGCTGGGCGGCGGGCTTGGGGCTGGGGCGTCGGGGGCTGGGCGGCTGGCTTGGGTCGGGGGCTGGGCGGTGGGCTTGGGGCGGGGGCGTCGGGGTCTGGGAGGCGGGCTTGGGGCTGGGGCGTCGGGGGCTGGGCGGCTGTCTTGGGTCGGGGGCTGGGCGGTGGGCTTGGGGCGGCGGCATCGGGGGCTGGGCGACTGGCTTAGGGCGGGGGCGTCGGGGGCTGGGCGGCTGGCCTGGGTCGGGGGTTGGGCGGTGGGCTTGGGGCGGGGGCGTCGGGGTCTGGGAGGCGGGCTTGGGGCTGGGGCGTCGGGGGCTGGGCTGCTGGCTTGGGTCGGGGGCTGGGCGGTGGGCTTGGGGAGGCGGCGTCGGGGGCTGGCGGCTGGCTTGGGACGGGGGCGTCGGGGCTATTTACAACCGACACACAGCCATAAGCACTCTTCATATATATATGCAACCGAACTACTGGGCGGCGGGCTTGGGGCGGCGGGCTTTGGTCGGGGGCGGCGGGTGGCTTTGCTTCTCAAATTTATCTGAATTTATATATTGGCTAAATAATGTGTTATCCATATTGGGTGTTATCCATTAGTTTGGTGGTGTTTGGATTAGTAAATGTGAATATGGGGTTTGGATTCATGGTGTATATGTTCACTGTCTCAAGGACAGTACGAGTTCTATCAGTTGTGTGCTTCTGTATAGATGTATATATCTATACATCTAGCTGTGATATACATATGTGTATGTGATAATCTCAGTTAGCGACGAACTAGTTACCGGTTAGCGACAGATATTTCTAGCTCCATTTGCATTAATCTACGGTACGACATGGTGATCAGGACATAGTCCCTGCAGCCATTCGACTGGCGAGGCAGAAACTATATAGCCGTAGATAAAGTTGACTGTCCTCCGACCCTCATCCCTCGGCAATGATGATACGACAACCTATCACTATATCTTATATAGTATTAGATGATGTCTTAGTATTACATTATGTGAGTTTATCTTGATTCTGTTATATCCTTCAGATACTAGATACGATAAGAACATATACTACACGATATGTATAGAGAATATAGATGATTCACACTAATGTATGCTAGAATGAATTTTGGGTTGTGTTCTGAGCCATCCGTTCTCACACTTAAAACACATAGGAATTAGTAGTGTGAGAGCGCCGGAGAGAGTGACAGCGCCGGAGGGGGGGAGGAGAGAGAGAGAGAGAGTAAAGTGGTACGACATGGTGAAGTAGTACTGTATTTTGGCTCCAGTTCCAGCTCCATTTGCATTAATCTACGGTACGACATGGTGACCAGGACATAGTCCCTGCAGCCATTCGACTGGCGAGGCAGAAACTATGTAGCCGTAGATAAAGTTGACTGTCTTCCGACCCTCATCCCTCGGCAATGATGATACGACAACCTATCACTATATCTTATATAGTAGTAGATGATGTCTTAGTATTACATTATGTGAGTTCATCTTGATTCTGTTACATTCTTCAGATACTAGATACGATAAGAACATATACTACACCATATGCACAGAACATAATTCACAGTATGCTGGAATAAATCTTGGGTTGTGTTCTGAGCCATCCGTTCTCACACTTGGCAAAAAATCAAATTTTTTATTCTTTATCGGCTTTCAAAAATGTCTCAAATTACATGATGGTTCCTTTAGTTAGCTTGCTTATGTTACAATTATATTATTTGTGACTATCGATCTTACCAGATGGCACCCATGACCCGAGGAGCGGCACGTCGTTTGAGGAAAACAGTGAATGCTGAGGTGGCTCCTCCTACAGTTAAGGAGGAAGTGGCACCGGTTGCTAGTGAGACCGGGAGTTCTATTCATCCAGCACCGGTAGCTAGTGAGACCGGGAGTTCTCTTCATGCAGTCCTTGCAAGGGACGACATCTCTCCTCACGCCAAAATCTCGCTTTTTCGAGGTGGTTGCGTGATCGTATCACTGAGCGTTTGCGTGAGCAGCGTGGTTCTCATTAGCTATTAGTACTTATTTGTATTGGACTATTTGTATTGGGTTGTTTTTGTATTAGACTATTTGTATTAGACTACATAAATGAACTAGAACTGTGTCAATCTCTGGATTGTATTAGACTACGACATGGTGATCATGACATAGTCCCTGCAGCCATTCGACTGACGAGGCAGAAACTATGTATCCGTAGATAAAGTTGACTGTCCTCCGACCCTCATCCCTCGGCAATGATGATACGATAACCAACAAGAGAGGATACTCTGAGAGATCCATCTAAGTAGGACGTATACTCTGAGAGATCACCTTTACAAGAATGATATCAGTAGTGGGATTGAGTGTTGGAGGAGATATTATCAGAGTATACGTCCTACTCAAATGGGTCTCTCACCGTTACTATTTTTTTTGCCAACAAGGTAGATGTGCTCCATCAACAGATTCTTGCTCCGAGCCAAAACTTTGCCCCGGAGCTCAAGTGGACATCCTTCATGTAGAGCTCGAGTGAGAGGTTCCTGACAGCATGGTGGTCTCCTTTGTCAAAGTATCCGTGCTCATCCCACATTGGTTGTGGGACGAGCACGGATACTTTAACAAAGGAGACCACCATGCTGTCAGGAACCTCTTACTCGAGCTCTACACGAAGGATGTCCACTTGAGCTCCGGAACAAAGTTTTGGTTCGGAGCAAGAATCTGTTGACGGAGCACATCCACCATGCTGTCAGAAAAAATTAGTAACGGTGAGAGACCCATCTGAGTAGGACGTATACTCTGATAATATCTCCTCCAACACTCAATTCCACTACTGATATCATTCTTGTAAAGGTGATCGCTCAGAGTATACGTCCTACTCAGATGGACCTCTCAGAGTATCCTCTCCGGTTGGGTTGTGTTCTGAGCCATCCATTCTCACACTTAAAATACATATGAATTAGAACTGTGTTTTGTATTTTCGGCGAACCCAGGGATTTGATTCTGTATTTTGTATTTTGGTTTCTGTATTTTGGCTCCAACTCCATTTGCATTAATCTACGGTACGACATGGTGATCAGGACATAGTCCCTACAGCCATTCGACTGGCGAGGCAGAAACTATGTAGCTGTAGATAAAGTTGACTGTCCTTCGACCCTCATCCCTCGGCAATGATGATACGACAACCTATCACTATATCTTATATAGTAGTAGATGACGTCTTAGTATTACATTATATGAATTCATCTTGATTCTGTTACATTCTTCAGATACTAGATACGATAAGAACATATACTACACCATATGTACAGAACATAGATGATTCACACTAATATATGCTAGAATGAATCTTGGGTTGTGTTCTGAGCCATCCGTTCTCACACTTGAAGATAAATCGAATTATAACGACGGATATTAGGTTACTCTTCAGGATAATTGATGTCTATTTTATATTAATTTGGTTTGGTCTATATGATTCTTGGATAATTGGTGTGCATTAAATTCGTATGTGCATATTTGGTCTCTGTGATTCTTGGATAATTGGTGTACATTATATATTGGTTTGGTTTATGTATATTTTTGTGAACAGGAAAAGTGCTGTAATTTTTTTCAAAAAAATTCTCAGTTACCGACGGACTAGTGACCGGTTAGCGACGGATATTTCCAGCTCCATTTGCATTAGTCTAAAGTACGACATGGTGATCAGGACATAGTCCCTACAGCCATTCAACTGGTGAGACAGAAACTATGTAACCGTAGATAAAGTTGACTGTCCTCCGACCCTCATCCCTCGGCAATGATGATACGACAACCTATCACTATATCTTATATAGTAGTAGATGATGTCTTAGTATTACATTAGTGAGTTCATCTTGATTCTGTTACGTTCTTCAGATACTAGATACGATAAGAACATATACTACACCATATGTACAGAACATAGATGATTCACACTAATGTATGCTAGAATGAATCTTGGCTTGTGTTCTGAGCCATCCGTTCTGATCAAGCATCTTCCTTCTCCCCTCCTCCACCATGGCTCTGAACCCATCTGCTCCTCCCTACTTCCCTTCTTTTATTTGACTCTCTCAGCCACATATGATATCCAGCTCAATTGTAGAGTCGGGGAAGAAGAAGTGCGAGGAAGAGGAGGGGGAAGCAGCACAGCCGGCGGCATGACCCGGAGGAAGTACAGAGGTTTTCTTCAACAGCCGTAGGAGAACTATAAGGGTATATCTTTTCACAACATGTCATCTTGTCAAAGACCCTTCATGTGAATATCATGTTACTGCGGTGTCGGAAGACTAACATGTCATAAGTTTTGAAGCCGTGTGTTTTGACATAATCTTCCCAACTCTTTCCTCCTATGTAGTAATCTTGTATTATTACATAGCAGAAAAGAGTTTGGAGGATTATGTCAAAATACACGGCTTAGAAAATTATGACATGTTAGTCTTCCGACACCGCGGTAACATGGTTGTCATATTAAGGGTCTTTGACAAGGAGATATGTTGTGAAAAGATATATCCTTATAGTTCTCCTACGTATGTTGAAGAAAACCTCTGTACTTCCTCCGGGTCATGCCGTCGGCTGTGCTGCTTTCCCCTCATCTTCCTGCCCACTTCTTCTCCCCCGACTCTACACTTGAGCTGGATATCATATGTGGCTGAGAGAGTCAAATAAAAAGAAGGAAAGTAGGGAGGAGCAGATGGGTTCAGAGCCATGGTGGAGGAGAGGAGAAGAAAGATGCTTGATCAGAACGGATGGCTCAGAACACAAGCCAAGATTCATTCTAGCATACATTAGTGTGAATCATCTATGTTCTGTACATATGGTGTAGTATATGTTCTTATCGTATCTAGTATCTGAAGAACGTAATAGAATCAAGATAAACTCACTAATGTATGCTAGAATGAATCTTGGGTTGTGTTCTGAGCAATTCGTTCCCATACTTGGCAATTAAGCCATTCGACTGGCGAGGCAGAAACTATGTAGCCGTAGATAAAGTTGACTGTCCTCCGACCCTCATCCCTCGGCAATGATGATACGACAACCTATTACTATATCTTATATAGTAGTAGATGATGTCTTAGTATTACATTAGTGAGTTTATCTTGATTCTGTTATGTCCTTCAGATACTAGATACGATAAGAACATATACTACACCATATGTATAGAACATAGATGATTCACACTAATATATGCTAGAATAAATTTTGGGTTGTGTTCTGAGCCATTCGTTCTCATACTTGGCAATTAAGCATGTGAAATAGAACTGATTATGTTTAGTTTGTCTTACGATACAGATTTTCACATCTAAATTGAAATAGATCGTTACTTCGTTGATCGTACATGGATGTACTAGCGGATCAACCTCCTGGACCATAGGTACTTATAAGTATTGAGCGTATCGGATTAGTATCGATCTATCGTTTTGGTATGGGCCGTATCGGTTGGTATTGGTCTTAGCGAATTGGTATCGTCCTATCCGATATGTATCGGCCGTATAGCTAGGATTCATATTGGCCTTATCGATTTGGTATCGGTCATATTCGATAGGTATCGGCCGTGTTGGATCAGTATAGACCATTTCGGATTAGTATCGTGGAAGGTTTAGTAACAACTGTACTTGGATTTCTCTCTTCTACAGCCAGATTACCATTGTAAGAGAGTCACGAGAGCGTAACTGGCTAGTTACAGAACATACATACTTCCTTTTCAATCTCGCTTTTCCTGATGGAAAAGGAAGCATGTATGTTACTGTAACTGGCCAATCACGATCTGGTGATTCTCTTACAATGGTATTCTAGCTCGAGAAGAGAGAAATCCAAGTACAGTTGTTACTAAACCTTCCACGATACTAATCCGAAATGGTCTATACTAATCCAACACGGCCGATACCTATCGGATATGACCGATACCAAATCGATAAGGCCAATATGAATCCTAGCTATTCGGCCGATACATGTACATATCGGATATAGGACGATACCAATTTGTTAAGGCCAATACCAATATGATACGTCCTATACCAAACCGATAGACCGATACTAATCTGATACACTAGATACTAAGTACATTCGGCCTATACCAGCGGATCTACCAATTACTGCACGATAGGCTCAACGACTCCAGTTACATCCGGTTATTGGTGAGTACATGATTACATAGTAATTATGTTAGTCTTGTGATACAGATTTTTACTCTCCCATGCTACCAACGTCACAACTTTTCCAGTGCTGCTCCCTCTAATGATGATGAACGCAAAAAACCAATGTCACAACTTTTATAATTTGAGTAAATTTCTTTACCCTATATGAAAATTTCTGTTGTCAGAAAGATGGCTCCTAGGACTCGTCGAGGTGGTGCTGCTAGTCGAAGAAGGGGTCGAGGCAAGAAACCCTTGGAGGTCGACACGGAGGAAGTCTCCGTCGTCAAACAAGAGCCGGTGACTGTTAAGGAGAAGGTATTACCAAAGGTCGAGGTCAAGGAAGAACCGATGACCATCAGGGAAGAGATTGCTCCCAAGCTTGAAGTTAAGGAGGAGTCACCGTCAGAGAGTAGTAGCATCGGGACCGACCCTCCTGTCCCTACAGAAGACCTCAACCAAATTGAGCCTTCGTATGCAAAGTGGCTGATAGAATGGTACATGCCTCAACGCAACTATGATCCCTGGCTGTGAGGATTCATCGTCTGACTTGTGGTCTTTGTTGAGGCCAAAGTCGATTTTTCTATGTGTTTTGGAATATTTATGAAAATTTTGGAATATTTGTGCTATGATCGGATTATAACGACGGATATTAGGTTACTCTTCCGGATAATTGATGTCTATTTTATATTAATTTGGTTTGGTCTATATGATTCGTGGATAATTGGTGTGCATTAAATTCGTATGTGCATATTTGGTCTAAGTGATTCTTGGATAATTGGTGTGCATTATATATTGGTCTATGTGATTGTTGGATAATTGGTGTGCATTATATATTGGTTTGGTTTATGCATATTTTTGCGAACAGGGAAAGCGCTGTAATTTTTTTTTAAAATATTCTCAGTTAGCGACGGACTTGTGACCGTTGCGCGACGGATATTACCAGTTTTCGACTACTTTTCGATGGCAGATCCGCCGCTAACTGGAGATTTGAAAATGTTTCCAGGTAGCGACGGATGGTCGACGGAATATCCGTCGGCATGGTATATAGTTCGACGGAATAGCGACGACCTATCCGTCGCCCTTGTTCTGGAAATACCAAGAATTTCCAGAACATGCTCGACGGATAATCCGTCCGTATTCCGTCGACATATATCGACGGAATAGCGACGACTATTCCGTCGCTATGTTGCTGGAAATGACAAGAATTTCCAGAACCTGATCGACGGATTTTCCGTCAGCAAACCGTCGCTAATCCGTCCTTTGTTATCGAAGGCGTCGACGGATTAGCGACGGCATGATACACTCTGATACGCTATTACGACGGGTTACCGACGGAACTTTACGTCGCTATTGTCTACACAGTTCCGTACTTAATACTTGAAATGGACGCTAGTCGGTCGAAAAGTCGTCGCTAATGCTTCGTATTGTTAAGTCGACAAAACGTCGTTATTCCGTCGCATGACGACTACGTAGCGACGGACAGTTATTAGCGACGAGCTGATTGCCGACGGATTGTTTTGGCCAAAATCCGTCAGTTATCGGTCGCTAATAGGAATTCCCGTCTGACTGGCGACGGATCTGGTCGTCGCTAAATCGAGAAATTTTGGTAGTACAACCGCCGCTGCCATTGCCATCGTCCCTATCTTTGCGTCACCGGCTGATGAACTAGGGTTAGGGTTTGGCTTCGAGAATTTAGGGAAGAGGAAGAGAAATGAGCTCTGGCTTTAGTTTAATTGACATGAATGAAATGGAAATGCCACACACTCTCTCCTCCCTCTCTTATATAGAGAAAGAAAACATTAATGGTAAATTTCATTTAAGTCCTTCCACTCCAAAGATAATTACAATAATTGCCCTAAATTCTGTTAGGAATTAGTTAGGTGGTTAAGGAGTTTTTAGAGAGTGGGGGACCACTCAAGTTAGTTATAACTAATTCCTGAATTAATCACTCAAGTTAAACTATATAAAATTCCACCCAATTTAACTAATCATAGGAATTTAATTAAGAACCTTATTTACTCAGACTAACTTAAATCAGAAGGAAACTTTTAAAATCCCTAAACTTGAGGAAGTGGGGTTACAAGGCTCATACTCCGATACTAAAGACACAAGTTCTCCGTGCGCGCTCCACTGATAGTAATTCGGCGTGAAACCCTTCAAGTATAAATAATATGTGACTTCCACTTCTGGATGATATTTTAAGTTGCGACATCTCACACACGGACACTTAATTTTGGTACCGTCCATGTACTGAGGGAACGCCTTGGCAAACTGCAGGAACTGCTGTACTTCCTCTATGAATTCATCCCGTACACCGTACATGTCATCAGGATGATGGTTGTACATCCACAAACGATTCCGCAGATAGTAATTCATATCCATTTGAAGATAATTCTACAAAGATAGATACATGCACATCGTTCAAAGGCTTGCAAAAGTAATAGCACGAAGACATGATTTCAAACTTAGAAGACATGTGGACAACTTCGGATTCAAACTCTATTAATATGGGCGGCAATATACACTCTAGGCCACTTACTCTTAACACGACCAAGTAGGATCGGACACGGCCATATATTTTATATTTTTACACTGCATCAAAACTCTACAGTACGTTATCGGATTAACCAAGAAGCACACGAATGCTTAAAGAAGCAACTACGACTACTGCCATATATTCTCCACCTCAAGGCATACAGAGGACTTGCGCTCACAACTACGACTAAGTCTTCAGTGAGTATTTCAGATGTCAGAGAATTAGAGGAGTGTATCAGTGGTGGCACATGTCAGTCCCTACAGCAGGGAGTGTGGCCAGTGCAGGCCATATGGCCATTGCCTGCACTGAGTACAAACTACAGCAACAGCAGCAGCATTGTCCTGGCTTTCGAGTGCAGTATCCGGTAGGACAGAGTGTGCAGGCCCTGTATCGGGGTCTGCCATACCCATTTGAGTAGCAGCAGACACTCCTTTTGGCTCTTAGCCATGTTGGCCAGTGCCACATTGGCCATAAGACTGTGATCCAGTGCCCCATTCCCTGTGGTAGTAACTAGAAGTGAGGACTTGGTATATTTTAGAGAGTATCAGTTAGTAACAGTTAGTTTCCTGTAGAGTATCAATTAGTTTCCTATTTTAGAGTCTCAGTTAGCTTCCTATCTAAGAGTTAGTTAGAGTTTTCAGTTAGTATCAGTGTTTGATAAGTGAGGGCTTCAGGCTCAGGCATTTGGGGTAGGGCACGATCTTGGCTACTTGGCCATTACCTGCACTATTGAGCAGTGTATAGTAGTAGTAAGGTTCAACCTAGTACACAAGCTTGTTGGCCTTGGTATTAGTAAGTTCAATTAGGTGTATCCTTGTCTCCCGTGTCAGCATCTGTGTCCAAGTTTTCATGTTCGGTTTTATCCCGTATCAGCATCTGTGTCCAAGTTTTCGTGGTCGGTTGTGTCCCGGTGTCCTGTGCTTGTTGTACGAGAAAGAGAGAAAGAGGGGGCTTACCGAGATGGGGGCTGGAGGCGGCGTAGGCAAAGAACGGAGGGGGGTGGAGGTGGAGGAGGCGCGGAGGCGTAGGCGAACAAGGGGGAGCTGTCGACCGGAGGACGCTGTCGACCGGAGGTGGCGGAGGGGTTGGAGGCACGCAGAGGTGGCTGGAGGCACGCGTGGTGGAGGGGAGTTGGAGGCAGAAGGGGACGTTTCAAAAATTTTTGGGGAACGAGTGGGGAGAAAGAAAAATATAGTCGGAACCCTATATTAGAAACATTACCGACGCTTAGAAAAGACGTCGCAAAACGTCGCATAATATATAGAATATTGCGGCTCATAGAAATGAAAGTCGCTAAACGTCGCTGATTGCAAAAATATAGCGACGTTCGACGACTTCTCAGCGAAGTCACTTTCAAATATGCTAACTATAGTCACTAATGTTGCTTAACATCGCTATTATTCTCACACAGTGACGTCTAGCGACGTTTATATTATACGTCGCTAATATCCAAAATATTAGCGACGTTTTAACTATGTGTCGCTGATTACGTCGAAGATTTGACTTATTTTGGTAGTGCATGAAAAGTTGGTCAGAGAGCAACCAAACAAGTAAATGTAACAACGACCGCTAGGCTTACTAACCAAGAGAATAACGACCTTGTCGGAGTCGAGCCTCTCGTCCTTTTCGAGGTCGAGCAAGACATCGACGAAGCCGTGGGGAGCGGAGGAGGGGACAGGACCGCGGTGGAGCAGGGCGAGGCACGACGGAGGGGGCTGGGCGGGTGTTACGACCCGCACCCACTTTTCGGGATGCAAGCAGTGTGAGCAAGCCAGCTACGTATCAAGCAGACTCCAGCCCAACTCGAATATGTAAACGTTGTCTGGACTACGGTAATGTGCCTAATCAAGGCAAGGAAAAACTATATCTCAATCCGCAATATGAATATAAAAAACATGAATGAACACAATAGGTCGTGGTCTGCAGCCCACTAACATATATGTCCGATAAGACTCTAAGGGAAAATAATATGAGTCTATAAACTAGGCTAACAAGCAGGATATGTCATGATAAGGAATGAAAGCACGAGAAGACAATAAACGTAATATCAATACCTGAATCCTACAAGTGCAACATAATCGTCTACCATCCTGCTCTGTTAACTAACTCTATGCAATCGCTAAACCTGAAGAGATCATCAGGTCCTCAGGGACATAGCAGATACATAAAAATATGCCTATCTAACAGTTTATCATGCACTAAAAAAATACAGGATTAAACAAGAAATGACCAATCAACACGAAAACATGACTATACACGACTGGGAGAACCACTACGCATAAACGAACTGCTAGAGGAGAACAAGAGAACACGATGTCAACGGATAACCAATCGAATACTCAAACCCTCGCCCCTAGTGTGGACTCGCAGGTTTGAACAACTACTAACCCTCGCCCTTGGTGTGGACTCGCAGGTTAGCTTCAAGAATCACCCTCGCCCCTAATGTGGACTCGCACGTGTGGATAGATAACTACTAACCCTCATCCCTAGTGTGGACTCGCAGGTTAGCTTCAGGAATCAAGGTACAGATAACTACTAACCCTCGCCCCTAGTGTGGACTCGCAGGTTAGCTTCAAGAATTCAAGGTTCAGCAATTCCGCTATGACTTACTCATCCTATGACACGATACGACTCAGTCGAAGTACAGGTGATGACACGATATGACCCAGTCAAAATACATGGGAGAACAGATCCAATATGAACTACAAAGCTAACTATGAACAATGACTATATATATACTAGCATGCATGATATAGAAATCACATGTAAATAATCAACTAGTGAAACTAGATAATAATAAGAATATGCATGTAAATAAACTGTAGAGGAAGGCAAGGTATACTTGCCTGGTTCCGTGATGTGAGGATGCAGTTTCGCTCCGTGTCCACGCCTCCGGAATTCAATGCTCCTAAATAATTTATTTAACTATTATGAAACTTATAACAGAACTTAATTAACTAAATTAAATTTTAAACTACTTTAACTATACTAAATATCTCGTAGTACTACTTAAATGTATAACATACATAGTGTCCAACGAGACCTCAGAACACAGTTTTAGGGTTTTCGACCTTCCAATTAATCGGTTATGACCCCACGTCAATAACACACTTAAAAATCATATTAAATTCCCAAAATAATATTTAAAACTATTTTCTATATTATTAACTCTGAAATTCTAGAATTACAATTTATAAAAAATTATGTGACTAGTTGACTACTACGTCACCTAGTCTACCCGAAACTCGTCATGAACATGGCCAATTACTCAAAATAGCTAAAATACCCAAAAATATATTTTAAATAAAATTTAAATATCTTATTTCATAGAATATTATCATGGGTACAAGGGTTAAGTTATGCTACAAGTTTGGGACATTCTAGGTCAGCAGGTTACCCAAAAATAGCTAGTTTTGACCTATAATTTTCTCGACAGGTTTAACTTGCTAAATTCGTGAAAAAATACTTAAAAATCCTAATTTATATATATGAACACACAAAAAATTCAGTTTTGAAAATAACCACCAATAACTTATAGTTCCTTCACATCGGGGTTAATTTGATCCTACCGAAACATGAATATTACGACTAAAAATCATGAAACTTTTATAGATGATTATACATAGAAAAAGCCATCAAATTATGATTTCTACAGATTTAATAACATATTTTGTACAGAAATTTAGTAAGGATTTGAGATGAAAAAAATAGGGTTTCTTACCAAAAGTCCTTACTCGAGAGGTTGTGAAGACTTCTCCTTGCCAAAGCTCCAACCTTTCTTGCTATCTTTGCTTGATAATCATCTCTTGGTAAGTTTGGAAGGGTTGGCAATGGGTGTAGATGGTTGGATGGAGAAGATGGAGTTTTTAGGGTTTGTTTTTGAGTGGTTGGGTAGATGTATGGTGGAGGAGATGAGTTTTTGTGAAGGATGGAGAGATGTGCAATGGAGAAGATGATGTATGGAGGGCTATGGGAGAGAGGTGCTGCCAAATTTTGGAGAGAGAGAGGGGTTGGTCGGCTATGGGGAGGGAGAGAAAGGAAGAATTAAGTTAGGGTTAGGGTTTGGGTTAAGTTGATATACATATATGGGCCTTTTGGGTTGCATGCAAAAGGGAGTGGGAATCCTATTCCTATGAGATGTTCGGCCATGGGGAGGTGGGGGTTTGCTTGGCCGAATACTCCATGGCGAGGGGTTTGGTTGTTTGGTGAGTTGGCTAATTGATTGGATTGAGGATTAAAAAGGTCTTTTCTAATATAGACTAATTAAATCTATCTATATAAATACAATCCAAAATCTGAATTAAATACAAAATATATGTATTTATTAATATTTATTAATGTCCAACATGCCTACTTGGGATTGGGTTGGACTTTGGGTCAAATATAAACTAATGCCAACTAGGATTACACTAGGATTACACGTAGACACTTTCTATAAATAGAAACTTTACAAAATTGAAAATATATTAATATAAATATATATACAAAATATATATCAACATGAAGGTATTTGAGAGTACTACATGTCTATTTAGATTTGGATTTGGTTTGGGTCAAATTGGGGCTAAATTGGTACAACCGGGTCTCCTAGAAAGTCAATAATCTAATAATTAAAAAATTATCGGTGGGGGTTAAGTCGCAACTTGGCCTGGTTTTCCTAGTTAGAACACACCTATGGCTCGGCCTTCCCTACCATGGCTAAAACACTAGTCAAAGCACACGTGTACACTATTCTTGCCACAATTTTGGTCATCTTGTACTCCAAAACTCAACCATGGCTAAGGTATAATAATAACTATTTAATTTAAAGATATTCATAAATTCCATAAAATCCTATTTAAGCCAAATAAATAAATAAATAAAAAATAATCCAAAAATTTGGGGTTTTACAACTGGGCTGCAGGCTAGCGGGGGAACGGGAGCAGTAGTTGTATACGAAAAGCTTGGGAGGAAGATGGGGGTAATTTGGTCCAAAAAATCAGGTCAACCCAGTTGACAGTCAATATTTGACGGAATCCGTGAAATATGGGGGTGACTTACATTATGGTAAAGCACTGGAGTGCATCTTGAAATATGACCAATAAAGTTGGGTGCAAGTCAAATTTTCTCTAATAAATAAAGCATAAAAAAGTAAATAAAAACTGAACCAGATAATCTGTAATACAAAAAAACTATGAGAATTATAATAAAGTATGTCACTGAGTCAGACAAAAATCAAGGATGCATAATTAGTAATTAAGTGATTTGAAATATTGTTTCGACATGTGGACGTCTAAGGTTTAGATTCGACTGGCCAGGCTCGGACATACGTGCAGTATATGTCAAGCTATGATTTGGACTAAACTGGTTTGACCACATGTCTACTCGGTATTTCCCTTCCTCGTGATTTGGAAACTCAAGAAAAATTTAGAACTTGATTTCTTGGATTCTTATCAAGCAAGATTCGAAACGTGACGTCTTTGATTCATGATTCAGAAATAGGATTCAAATATATTAAAAATAAATCATGCGATCTAAAAGTCATGAGTCATGATC
>JANAVB010014191.1:0-44721 GCA_029216955.1 Iris pallida | reverse complement strand
TAAGGGACCACCTTGTGTGTTGCATTCATTGGCCTTGACGTTGTAACACGAAGTTGTGTGTCGCATGTAGAACACGGACATGCGTGACTGCTGGCCACCGGTACGTATAAGCCGTACGATAGGAATAACCGCTAATAGAGGTTACATGCTAGTTTGACTTAGCGGTTATAGAGGTTTTGTGTTGTGGATACAACATATTAGACATTGGGAGGGAATAACAGTTCCTTGATGTATGGGCCACATTTACATACTATTGTACCTGAAGCTCCGTTGGAGACGCAGGTTCACCTTATTGTACTGGTTCCCTCTGATGTTCATGGAACGTTATGGACGTTTCCTTACTGGTTCCCTTGATTCGTCGAACGTTATGGACGAATTGTACTGATTCTCGATGAGAGGGACGATGCCACTGCTATACAGCCCGAGTGCCCATATGTGGAGGATTGTTCTTTATTGCATATTCACTATAGTACGGTTAGGTACCCTATTGCATGAATCCCTTATTTATTTGAGCAATATTTATTCAGTTTATATGGCATCATATTATGTGTCTTGTTACGTTCCTCTGAGGACCTGGTTATCTCGCCAGGTGTGTGCTATTGTCTTTCGCAGGTGCTCTAGCTCTAGCCGTGATCATCACTATTTTCTTCGAGTATGATTGCACTTGGATCGTCTTCGCTTCGCTCGCTAAAATCATTTCTTTTCTCATGTATTTTTTACTTTTTGGTAGTAAATTTGTCTCCGTCCAACATATTGTATCAAGATAATTCATTATCATTTATGATATCTTTTATCCGTTTATTTTGTGTGGATGAGATTAGTTATGGTTCTACTATATTTTACAGCTTACGTATATTTATTATACGACTGGTATGTCTATGTTCCTAGTCCTACGTATTTTGGGACTGGGGCGTTACACATGTAACGCCCCAGTCCCAAAATAGAAGGACTAGAAACGTATCATGCCAGTGCATACATACGAAGTATACTCCAATATGTGGAACCATCATATGTATACATAAGCTGTAAAATGTAGTAACCATGAAACTAATCTCATCCATAAAAATATATTATAAAATAAACTTATAATGCCATTTGTACAAAATATTGGGCGGAGACAAATCCATACCAACTAAAAGAGAGTAATACATAGCAACGAAGGAAGAGTTGAGCGAAACGAAAAGACGATCCGTGAGCTATCATCGCGAAGGTAGATTATAAACTATGACCTTGGCTAGAGCACCTGCAAAAATCACAAAACACACCTGAAGAAATCACCAAGTCCTCAGAGGGACGTAACAAGATACATGAAGAGCATGCCATTATAACTACAAATGTAACACTATAAAACTATAACACAACTGGGTCCCTAACCATCTAAGTGATATGCACATTGAGGACAACGTTCTACGCAGGGGCTGTACTATCAGCAGAGTAAATAAAGAGTAGTAGTAAGCAGCGCTCATCCGAGTCACTATCGGCCATGGGCAGAAAATAGTGCTCATCTAAGACGCTATCGGCCCACCAATGTGTGTAAAATAAATGTAGCCCCTACGCTAGTAGCTATCCTCTCTCCCTAATGATACTATATGTCATCATAACCACGACACACCAATACATGTTGCTTCCACAACACTGTTGTATACTTAATAACTGTCAAGTCTTTTAACATACATCTATTGACAGTTATTTCTAACGCATGCGTACGGGTGATCAGCCAACACGCAAGTGACCTCTATATGTTACTCACAACTCACACACAACTCGTATTACCTTCGTGACAAAGTTAATGACATACACTACATTGGCGATAGTCCCTTAACTCTAGGCCCATATACAAGAAGGAAAATAAATAACTGAAAATAAAAGTGCAGAAAATATTCAATAACTGAATAATAAGATGGAACTAAATGTTAGCAGTAAAGATGGCAAGGTATCTTGCCTGGGGTGTCGCCTGGTGTGGTGTGATAATCGGACAAGTCATGTTTTGTCCAATAGCCAAGGTCGGGGTGAAGGGGTCGAATTTGCGTGATAATAAAAGATATGGTCAGTTATGATCAAGACTAAACAATCGATGAAAATTTTGCAGAGAAAGATATCAATACCACCTTAGAAAATATAATATTTTAAAACTAGGTTTATTGGTTAATATATGTTTTTAGTAAAATACTTAGTTATCAAAATCACTTTATACTAACTCTAAATTTGTCAACATATATTTTATGGATAGAAAACCGTATTTTATTAGCAAAGATAATTTAGATGTATAGGGTTCTAAAACCATCTTTTTCAACTATAATATTGATATGTAATTGTGTATATATTTATAAAAGGAATTTTGAAAAGATCATTATATCTAACGGTAACCATGACACTACCAAAATACATGGATTTACCGACGGCCTTATCCGTCGGTATTCCGTCGCCAAAAATAAATACCGACGGATTATCGACGGATATTTTGGTAAAACAGCCGTCGGGAATAACCTCGTCGCTAAAACATATCCGTCGCTACTCCGTCGCTCAGCGACGACTTAGCGACGGAATACCGTCGGCGCATTTAAATATATATAGCGACGGATTACCGACTAGCTTTCGTCGAAACATGTATCAGGATATAGGGTTAGCGACGGAAAACTCCGTCGCTAAAGAGTCGGCAAAACCGTATCAGTGATTTTCTGATACGCAATTTTCGTCGCTAATCCGTCGTAAATTTGTCGGTAAAAGCATATCAGAGATTTTTCCATACGGCAGGTCGTCGTTATGCCGTCGCTAATCCGCCGAGGTGTACGACGGATTAGCGTCGTATTAGCGACAAAGCATCCGTCGCTAACTGCAAAATTTATGGACATCAAACAGAACCATGTTGACGAATATTCCGTCGCTAAACCGTCGCTAACTTTAAAATTTTCCAGGTAGCGACGGATATTCCGTCGCCAATCCGTCGAAAAATTGAATTCCTACAGTTAGCGACGGATAGTCCGTCGGGACGTTGTCGCCATTCCGCCGTAAGTTAGTCCCCAATCCGTCGCTAACTACAAAATTTATGGACATCAAAACAGAACCAGGTCGACGGATATTCCGTCGCTAAACCGTCGCTCAAGGTAAAATTCTCCAGGTAGCGACGGACATTCCGTCGCCAATCCGTCGAAAAATTGAATTCCTACAGTTAGCGACGGATAGTCCGTCGGGACTTTGTCGCCAGTCCGCCGTAAGTTAGTCGCCAATCCGTCGCTAACTGCAAAATTTATTGATATCAAACAGAACCAGGTCGACGGATATTCCGTCGCTAAACCGTCGCTCAATGTAAAATTCTCCTGTTAGCGACGGTTTTTACGTCGCCAATCCGTCGCTAACCTCAGTTTCTCCAGTTAGCGACGGGCTATCCGTCGCTGAGGGTCGCCTGTCCGTCGCTAACTTCTAATTTTTGAAAAAAAATACAGCAAACAGACTCTTTCCTGTTTATACAACACATCCAACACAATATCAAACATGCCAAATATCCATATACAACACCATATATCCATATCCAACATGAATATCCAACGTAGCCAATATCGAACACCATATATATATACAAAATATCCATATCCGACACCAATATCCAATGTATCCAATATCCAACAAAATATTACCAACACAATACATCCAATATCCAACATTAAATTATCCAAACATAAAAAAATATCCGATCATAAATGTATCCAAATGTCTATAAAACCAACAACATAAACAAAATCAAACCCCGTCCGTCGGATCGTCTCGTGCTCGTGCCGCCGCATCCGCTTTGCGTATGTACTCCTCCACCGTGTGTGCCGGCACTTGGGACAAGACATGGTCTGGAAGCGCACGTAGCTGCTGTGGCGACAACATGTCAAGGAACGTCAAGATGGTGTTATCCGATACGATGCGGGCGTCCGCAGAGCGGTTAAACGAAAGCCGTCCGGGGAAAGAAGGACCAGGTCGATCCGAAGCACCGGCAGCAGCAGTAGACGGACCGGAGCAGACGGATCGGAGCAGATAGCGCCCCAACACTATCGCCCACAAATCTGACACCGCGGAGGTCAGAGTCTCAAGCTGCGCCCTCATATCGTCAACCGGGGGCGCTGGAGGAGGCGGAGGTGGTGGATATCTCGGGGACGGCTGCAACGAGGGCGCCATGGAACCTAAGCCGTAGACGCGCCCTTTCCTAATGCCGCCGACGGATTCTACGAACACGTCGTCGTAGCGAGCGGCCATAGAAGAGTGCGTCTGGGTGGGCGTCGTTTCGCCGACATTCTCGAAGGGGGCTCGATCTCAAGCCGACTAAGTTCCTCACGATACGCAGCCTATCCAATGAATGTTTGTACTATAAGTTTTCTAAGTTATAATGTAAATCCTATGTTTCCCTAAGTTATAGTCTGAATCCTAAGTTTATCTAATTAACTTAACAATAATTATTTTTCTAAAATAAATCTCATAAACGTAAGTACTTACATCAGTCTCCTCGGCCCTCGCGTCGACGAAGCTCCCGTCCTTCCGCCTCTTGTGCGTATGTACGAATACATCGTGAGCGGTGACCGTCTCCGCCTCTTTCCCCTGCTTCACCCCGTCGGACCTGCATACGTAGAATTTAATTAACTTCGTATATTAAGAGTACGAAATTAAATAATAGAATAAATTTGAATTTGCGCTATCTCACCAAATCTGCACGCGTCGATGCGTAGGGCCTTGATCCCCCCGTATGCAGACCCGCGCCTGTCGATTAGCCTTAGCTTTCTCCGATTTCAGCTTGAACTGCGGGATCCATCTTCTCCAACATCTGCTCATAGTACTCCGCCCGGATCCAGTCCTTTCTCGTATGCGCCGTACGAAGGTCGTACACCGCATCCCGTATCTTCTTCCCGGCGGCGGCTTTGTAGGTCCTGCGGATCGCCTTCTCGCGATGGGGGGGCCACCAGAATGTCCTCTGACATACAAATTTAAATATCACGTAATAAAAAATTTAATGATTTAAAGAATAATTAATAATTCACCGACGGATTTATACCCTCATCTCGTCGAGCCAGACGTACTTCATGTCCTGAGGCACCTCAGAAAAATTGATGTAGGGGCCATGGTAGTTATCCCGAATAATGCGCCCTAGAATCCGGGCAGCATCCCACGGGAAAAACCTATAAGAAGCAACGACTGGATTATTAACTTGAATAAATGAAACAAATTTAATAAATTAACTTAATTTACTTACGATTCACCAGCGGGCCATAGCTCTCGTCGGAACGCCCACCAGCCTCTCTGGTGGCGTCGGGGATCCGCGGGTCCGCGAATGTACTTCCGGTATCAGGATGAAACTGAATCCCGGGGTACTCCGAGGCCCACCCTACAGTAACTGCTGGGCCCCCTGCTGCATCTGCTGCTGCATCCGCTGGTACATCCGGTGGCGGAACGGATCCGCTAGCGGATGGAGTCACAGGCCTCGACGACGATGTCGGTGGCACCGAGGAAGAATGACGGCGGGAAGAGCCTGTGATCGGGCTCTCCAAGTCGGGCTCGGAGGTCACATCCGGGGAATGCGGCTGGCGACCACGACCGCTACCACCACGCCCACGCCCACGCCCACGACACCACCACCACCGCCGCCGCCGCCGCCACGCCACAACCACGGCCAGCACCACCAGTACGGGTGCTCGCAACCATGCCCTGTAAATAAAACACATAAACAAAATACCGACAACATAGATTTTAAATGAATATAAACCTAAACATATCCATACCAGCAGCAGGGCGATGAGTGCGCCCAGACGAGTAGGCCTAGGAGTGCCATCTGCAAAAAGAAACTCATACAATAATACGCAAATATCACAAACTGAAATAAATATTACAATCAGAAGTGAAGTACGAATAAAAGCTAGATACACAAAATCTGATAAAATCATGCACCAATACAACAAGTACAATTCTTGTAACTTTTGATGAAAGGGCATCTTGTGTTCCACTAGACTTGTAATTGTAAATCCAAATGTAATAGGGTAATTTAGGATTCGAGACTAGATTGGGTGCTTCAAGATACAACTAAAATATAGCGATATTTAATCATCGTCATCGTCCTCTTCCTCGGCCTCGGCCTCATCTCATCATCATCCTCATCGTCGAATTCATCTGTATCCTCATCCTCATCCTCATAAAGTTCTTCTTCTTCTTCTTCTCTTCTTCTTCTTCTTCTTTTCAGTCTCAATACTTGGGACAAGACGCCTCTTTCTCCCCTGGTTGACATCTAAGTCTTGTATATCAACCTCTTCCTCCCCTCTATTTTCATCAGCAAGAGGTATATCAACCTCTAATTCAACATCCATGTCACAAGACTGTTGTCCCAAATATTGGGGCTTTTCGATCTGGTCCTCTTGGTATGCTGGGTTCCAACGTTGAATATATTTCTAGATTTAATCTTGCATATTGCCCACCAGTCAAAGCGATCTCTACGACGCCTTGGGTAGCTTGTATAGTAGACTTGAACAGCCTGACTTGCTATCGCAAACGTGTCGGACCCTCTATACCTCCTGCGATGATTTATATCGACGAATCCAAATTGTTTATCGATTCTCCAACCGATTTGGTGGTCGTATCGAACCACTCACATTTGAACATAACAATATGCATATCAAATGGGGCACTATATTGTAATTCTACAATATCCCGAAGCACTCCATAATAGTCAAAGTCCGGCTCGTCGTCATAGATTGTGCCTCTTATGCAAACACCAGAATGCTTCGTACTGAAGTCGTCATTGAGAAATTCTATTTATAGGATGTTGGTTGTCTTAAACTTGAAGCCATTAATGACTAGCCGGGCCAAGTCTTTGCATGCTTCTTCGGTCCCAATGACAAATAATGGATCTCATTTGTGAGTGTACTTGGTTCAGCTAATAAAACCTGTAAACTTTAAATGTATTAGTGGCATATATATTTAAATGGTAGCCGCATAACATATTATCTCAGTTACTTAAGTAATCTCGAAACCATGACGGAAAAGGTAAAATCAACCTCTCTTTGAAGTCCCTCATCGGTAATATCGGGTGTCCTTGTTTTGACTTCATCTCTAAATACACTGTTAGAGAGAATAAAAATTAGTGTAGTCACTTACCTCACCAAATTAGAGATTATAACGAGGTGTAGTCACTTACTTCTCCAAATCTCTCACTTCTTGTATGTCACAATTTAACAAGACATATCGGTGAGCGGCATCATACTCATCGTCACTCAACCACCGTTTCTTACTAGCCCCAATAGGCTTGCCCCTTAAATTGAATATACCTCCTTCCTCAACGTCTTCGTCATTCCTTTGAGGTCTATTTCGATTTGTCTCAACATGAGTATCGAAATAAATGGAGCAAAAGTTTGACACCTCCTCGATAAGATATGCTTCGCATATCGAAGCCTCTATATGAGCCTTGTTGCCAACTTTCTTCTTTAGATGATGTAGATACCTAGAGAGACAAATTATCTTGAGAATTAACAATGAATTGTAAAATCTACTTAAATTATATCGATTTTTATTTACCTTTCAAAGGGGTACATCCATCGATAATGAACAGATGCACCGACACGGGCTTCGTATGCTAGATGAATCCGTAGATGCTCCATACTGTCGAAGAAACCCGGTGGAAATATTTTCTCTAACTTGAAATTGTTAAGACAATCTTCTCCTCAAGTTGTATCATATGTTGCACCGTGAGCTTAGTTGAACAGATATCCCTGAAGAATGTAGACAGCTCGGCGAACGGAACCCATACAGCAGAAGGCAACAACTCTCTCAACGCAATGGGCAGTAATCTTTCCATAAACACGTGGCAGTCGTGACTCTTCATTCCTGTTAGCTTGCGTTCATTGAGATCAACGCATCTAGACAAATTCGACACATAGCCGTCGGGAAATCTTAAAGTAGATATCCACTTGCAGATTATTAATCTATCTTCCTTGCTCAATGCGTATGGCGCTATCGGCTTAGTTACTTGTCCACCAGCTCCCCTTTGTATCAAGTTTAGATTATGACGTTTGCATATCTCGGCCATGTCTTGTCTTGCTTTTGGATTGTCCTTCGTCTTTCCTTTAATATCCATAACGGTATTGAAGACATTATCGAACACATTCTTTTCGATATGCATGACATCAAGATTATGCCTAATAAGATTATCTTTCCAATAAGGCAAGTCCCAGAAGATACTCCGTTTGGTCCAGTTATGGCTTTGTCCGAACCCCTCGACACGATTGTTCGATGGATCTTCCATTGCAGTGGGCAATTCCTTTACATCTTCCCAATATCGTATCCCGACAATCTGGCAGGAGGTTCAGAAAATTCTTGTTTTCCATATCTGAACGCGTCCTTGTTCTTTCGCCAAGGATGTCTCGTTGGCAGAAATTGACGGTGACAGTCAAAGAAAGAAAGAGTTTTTCCTCCATGTCTAAGGCGGAACGCTTTACTATTTTTCATACATATCGGACAAGACATGTTGCCGTACGTACTCCATCCCGACAGCATACCGTATGCTGGAAAATCATTGATTGTCCACATGAGTGAAGCTCTCATCTGAAAGTTTTGTTTTCTGGAAATATCATAGGTCGTGACGCCGATCTCCCACAACTGTTTCAGCTCATCTACCAACGGCTGTAAATATATATCGATGTTCTTTGTCGAATTTTGGGACCGGGGTATGATAGATCAAGAACATATAAGGAGTCTTCATACACATCCATGGTGGCAGATTGTAAGGGGTAAGAATGACCGGCCAGCATGAGTATTGAGATCCCGACTGTCCGAAAGGGGCGAAGCCATCAGAACATAGCGCCAGGCGTACATTTCTAGGCTCTGCAGCAAAATCTGGATGACACAAATCAAAATATTTCCACGCCTCTCCATCCGAAGGATGTGACAATTCTCCTTCGTCCTTTATGCGATCTTCACTGTGCCACGTCATGTGTTCTGCTGTATTCCGAGACATATACATCCTCTGTAAGCGCTTCGTGATCGACAAGTAATGCATATACTTGTAAGGACGTCGTTTTCTAGTTGACTTTCCTTTTCCCTGTACTGTCTTGTAACGATCCGCATTACAGAACCAACAACTTTCTAATACGCAATTCTCTTTGTAATACAACATGCATCCGTTGCGACAGCAATCTATCTTCTCGTACCCCAGTCCAGTTGTCGGACCATCATCTTTGACTTGTAGAAGTTTCTTGGGAGCTCTTTTGATTCCTTCGGTAACACCTCATTAGTTAATTGTGTGATCCGATCATAGCAAGCTTGTGGCAAGTTAAAATCAGACTTTATGTTCAACAACCGCATCGTCACTGACAGTGCGGAATGAGTCTCACAACCAGGATATAGAGGAGTATCTGCGTCCTTAAACATATAGAACTCCTTTGCCTCGGGATTAGGATCCTCCGGATCAAAATTAGGCCCTGCCGCAGCATACACCATATCTTGTGTAAGGTTCTGCATGTCTCCATAATCCACAGAGCATCCGTCGTCTTCGAGGACATCCGTTGCAGCATTATCATCAAAAGCATAAGTACCAGCTTCTGCAGCCTGTCTTTCTGAATATAATTCACCTTGCGATGACCACAGGCCGTAATCACGTACGAAACCCTTACGGGTCAAATGATCTCTCACAGTCATCACTTCTTCAAAACGTCTATTGTGACAATTAACACATGGACACTTGATTTTGTTATCGTCCATGTACTGAGTTTTGCTCATGGCATACTTAAGAAATACTTTCACACCTGCCTGAAAATCGTCACTCACACCAATTCTGCTCTCGTGTTGTCGTTTGTACATCCATGTACGATCAACAAAGTAACGATTCATGCTCGATTTGATGTGAATATCTGTATCGTAAGACAAACTAAACATAAGAATTAATAGCCCGATACCGATACTCATATCGTAAGAAAAACTAAACTTGTGGATAACACGCTAGGCCTACGACGAGGCTTCTTAGTATCACAATCTAACATAATTAGTATATAATCATGTAACTGGTGGATCCGCTAGCTAGTAAGCCGGATGTACTTAATATCAGAAAGTAACAGATTAGTATCAGTATATAGGTAGGTAGACCGTATCAAACGCATATCGGAATAGTAGGCCGAATAGGAGGCCGAGATAGTCGAAGAAGGGAAGAAAAGGAGGAGCAGATGTGTCCAGAGCCATGGTGGAGGAGGAGAAGTAACATGAGAGCAGTTTCCGCCGTAACATCTCCTGGCTCTGCTGGCAACTGAAGTCCAGATGCTACAAAGGACGATCCTTCGCTGAAATCGACTACAACACCCATCAGTTCAAGTTCATTCCTATATGAGTAGATTCCAATGCCATAGAAGCCATCAGTTTGTTGACCTTCCTCTATGGCATTGGAATATACTCATATACTGATCGATACTAATCCGCTACGCCTGACTAAGTATATACGGTCGATACTGATAGCGATAGTCCGATACCGATAGCGATAGTTCGATACCGATAGCGATAGTCCGATACAGATACACATGGACCTACATATCTATATATCACTAGTAGCCATACTCCTCTACATACTACTCTACACTAGGATCTAGTAACCATATACTACTCTACACACTAGCTACGTAGTCATACTCTAAAATAAGGTAAACTAATTATGCCTATATATAGATATATATATAGGCATAATTAGTTTACCATAATTAGTTTACCTTATATATAAGGTAAACTAATTAAGCATCTTAAAATTATGCCTATATATATATATATATATATGTCTGTGTGTGTGTATCCGTGTGTCTGTGTCCGTGTGTGTCCGTGTGTGTGTGTGTGTGTCTGTGTGTGTGTGTGTCTGTGGTGTGTGTATGTGTGTGTGTGTGTGTGTCCGTGTGTGTGTGTCCGTGTGTGTGTGTGTCCGGCCAGCCCCCCTCCACACATACCCCCCCACCCCGCACCCCGCGGCCAGCCCCCGCCCCCATCGTGCCCCCCCCAACGCCGCTCCCGCAGCCCCCGACGCCCCGGCCCGCTGCACCCACGACCACCGCGCGCGCGCGAGAGAGAGAGAGAGAGAGAGAAGAGAAGAGAGAGAGAGAGAGAGAGAGAGGGAGGGAGAGGGAATACCTTTGGGAGAGAGAGGAGAGGGGGTCGCCGATCACCGCCGCGGGAGAGAGAGGAGAGGGGGTCGCCGATCGATCACCGCGGGAGAGAGAGAGAGAGAGAGGAGAGAGAGTGAAATTTGGGGGAATGAAAAAGTTCCCCCGTCGTTTCAACTTAAGTCTGGAACGTAAATTTAGCGACGGAGTAGCGACGGATTATTCCGTCGCTAATGCGTCAGTAAATCTCGCGCGTGTAGCGACGGATTATTCCGTCGCTAAGTCGTCAGTAAATCTCGCGCCAATATTTTAGGCTTTTGCCGCCAAAATATGCGACGTTCTAGCGACGGATATAAAACCGTCGCTACATGGCCGACTACCTATCGACGGCATAGCGACGGATATGGACATAAAAAAATAAAAAAAATGTCCACTGCTTTCCATCGGTATTCCGTCACAAATCCGTCGGGGATCCGACGGTGATAGCGACGGAAAATGTCCGTCGCTAAATGACCGTCGCTAAAGTACTGTAATTTGGTAGTGTGACAAAATAATGAAAACAATTACTAATAATATCAGTTAGTAATAATCATTTAATAAAATCAATAAAAAATAATAAATATGATAGAAAAAAAAATTTGTATATATATATATATATATCTACCTCTAGCAAATATCAATAAGTCATTTGATACTAAAACAACTAAAACAATCAACAAAAATAACATTAGTAATAATAATTATAATAATTATAAAAAATGTAATATCTGTACTTACAGAACCTAAGTATAGACATTACTCTCTTCCGTGAGAGTCATCAGAGTACTCAATTGCTCAACATAGAAATTTAAATGTGGGGGAAAGAAATGGCGGAGAAAAAATTCGGGATGGAGAGAGAGCGGGTGCTTACCGGCGGAGGACGAAGAGGGCGCCTGCGCGGGGCACAAAGATCAGGCCGACGGGCACGGCACGCTAAGGAGGAGGCGGCACGGATGTGGCTTCGGGCTACGCGCGTGGGTATAGCTGACCGGAGAGGGGTGGCACCTCGCCGGGAGACGCGTGCGGCCGTCGAGCGCGGCGGTCGGGCGCAAGTGTTCTGCAGTCGGGAAGGCACAGAACAGTGAGCTGATATCTCTCGGCCGTGCGGCCTGCAGCTTGGGCAGCGTCCAAGGAGGAGGTGAGGTTTAGTTTAGTTGGTTGGATTTTTTGGGGACACGACGTGGCCGGACACGGGTGGTCTTGTGGTGACCTGGTTGTGTTCGGGATTGATGGTGGCTGTTGGCGGCGTTCACCGACGGGGTCTGGTGGTGCTGGCGGTATTGATGCTGTTGGAGGGGACGATGGGCGAGCACGGTGGTGCTGGTGGTATTGTTGTGTTGTCTGAGGACGGCGCAGGTCGGTTCCGACGAAGGTGGTGGTGCCGCAGGATGTCGGTGATGGCGGAGGTGATGATGAAGATGATGACGGTGGTAATGGACGGTTCGGACGGAGGATGTGACGACAAAGGAGGGGGTTGCGGTGGCAGTGGTTGAAGGTTTCTGTGGTTGTCATTGTGTCCGGGGATGTCGGGCACGACGCGGGTAATGTGAAAGATCTGGAATAAGAATCTGTGGACGACACTATGCATGTCTGTGGTGAAAGTTTGGCTTGTGGAATTTTATGAAGAAATAGAACAATGAGGCTCTCCTTATATAAGGGTCGGGCTCCTAGAAGGATAAGGATTATAATTATTTAAATCCGATGGATAATTCTATCTTTTAATTCAAATCGATATAGAATTAATTCAATCAACTCCGAATCAATTCTAGATAAAACTTCCTTCAATTTAAAGTCTATTTAAAATAAAATCCTTTCCAAATTTAAATTATCATAATTAATCAAATATCAAATAAAACAAGATCCAAAATACATTTTTCATAAATTTTAAAATATAATAATAATTAATTTTAAAAATCATGATAAATGTTTGAAATATTATTTAATAAAAATTATAATTCGTTTTCATAAAATCAAAGTGGACATGAAATAAATTTCATGTCACTTGCACACAAAATAATATAGTTACATAAACAATAGTTTTCTAAATTGCCACTTTATTTGTACTAAAAAAAAACTAGCATTTTACAAGGTAAAATAAATGAAGTTTTGAAATTCTCTTTGCTCATAACCTTAAACAAGTTAAGTATATATATATATATATATATTATATATATATATATATATATATATATATATATATATATATATATATATATATATATATATATATAGATATATATATATATATTTTTATTATATATATATATATATATATATAATATATATATATATATATATATGTATATATACATATATAATATATTACATAATAATAAATATATAATAAAAAAATATATACATATATACATATACCTATTGGAAATACTATACTTCCTTTATAATAAAATAAAATTGTTATTTTTTCTAAAAATATGTACCTCGTACATATTCGCACTCGTCGAGAAAATACGAAATGTAAACCCGCACGCGACGTACAATACGAAAAATGCCAACTTGTATGCGACGTACAGATCCAAATTACAAAATAATACTAAATTATTTAAAAAAATGTAGTAGAAATTTAGGAGTTTTACACGAACAAGCGTCCAAACCGCGGCAACAGAGGTGGCAACCAGGGAAGGGACCGAGTTGTCTGCGATCATTGCCACAAGGAGGGGTACGTGGCGAATGAATGTCGAATAAAAAGTGGAGCATGCTTCATGTGCGGTCGAGTAGGGTCCGTCGCACGCAATTGTCCTGAATGTGGGCCGAACCAACGCCCTCCGCGACCGCAGTACCAGCAGAACGAAAGCCATGCACCTCGGACTCCTCAAGCCGTGCAACCAAATGGCCAAGACTGCCATCATAATGCCCAGGGATGAGTCTATGCCATGACCAGAGATGAAGCATTTGCATCTGACACAGTCGTGATAGGTATACTGATTTTCAATAACAAACCCGCTCGTGCATTGTTTGACTCAGGTATTACGTATAGTTTATATCGGCGGACTTCGTCGCTGAGCATAAATTTCCTATGACACTACTAGGCCTCGATCTTATTATAAATGTACTGTCAGGCACATCACTACTTGCACACTTAGGATGCAGAGACGACATAATCTGTATCGGAGGTAAACAGGTATCTTGATACGATAGTTCTTGACATTAAGGACTACGACATCATACTGGGAATGGATTGGCTCGGCAATTGTAATGCCACCATCGACTACGCAGGAAAGTCGATCACCTTTTGCATACCTAGAGTGCCAGAATTTTGCTATTTGTGTGGTGAAGCATTCCCGACCTGCATGGTGATCTCGACAATATCTGCTCGAAGGATGCTGCATGCCGCATGTGAAGGCTATTTAGCATCCGTTCGAGACATGCGATAGGATGGTGCAACCGTGGGTCAGACCGAAGTTGTTGTATAATTCCAAGACATATTTCCTGATGAGCTGCCGGACATGCCACCTGATCGAGAGATCGAGTTCACCACCGACACATTTCTCGACACCCGATCGATCTTTAAAGCTTCATACAGAATGGCCCTACAGAACTTAAGAAACTCAAAGTCCAGCTGCAAGAGCTACTTAACAAGGGATTCATATGGCCTAAGTCTCGACATGGGGAGCGTCCGTGTTATTTGTCAAGAAGAAGGATGGCTCAATGCGTCCTTGTATCGACTACCGCAATCAAAATCACTACTCAAGGCATCACTAATGATCATAATCTTCTGAATTGGTTGCTGCAGCACGTTCAAGAAATTTTTCTCTCCGACATCGTATAGTCCAAAGGATAAAATGATCGTCTTCTGATCAGATTCCTATAGTTGTACTCTCCCAGAAATCAATTGTACTCATATACTTTTCTTTTTTTTGTTAGTTTGTATTTAAATATTTTATTTTTGCAAACAAAATGGCGAGTCTGCTGGGGACGACTTTCTCCTCCAATGAGAAGGTGACAACTCAATGTGACGCAGCATCGGCCGGCTTGATGCAGGAGACCTTGGTCGTCGAATTTGACCAAGTTGCTTATGAACATCTGATTGGCGTCGGGGGTGCCAAATGCGCTTCTGCCATGTACACCACCACTGTTCCTGCCAAGAATAAGGTACGTGCCATTTGGACTCCAAAGTCCAATGTCGCACCAATTGTTGCTGTTGATACCCAAGACAAGGAAAGCGCCCTGTAGCCATTCTCCACTCTTCTCCAATCCTGGACTTAGTGGAAAACCCACTTGATTGAGCCTATGTACCAATTAGTGCCAAAGGTGCATCTCTGAACAAGAACTCTACTTCCTAGAAAGTAGGTCCTATTCAGAGTTCACTTCCTTCTACCCATAAGCGCCGTGCCAAATGTACTGTGCTAATGTGCACATAATACTAAGGCATCTTGCCTGCTCCGTGCCAATCAGGTCAGCACTATGACTTCCCTACTCTGTACATATCAAGGACAGAGTAAGGAATACTGGAAATATCTCAGACCAATAATCAAATGGCACCAAATGCTAACATGTGCGCTTATCTCAACAGGTGTCAAATAGAAATAAATTAGATGGCACGCCAAAAGACTCCAGTACAGTCGGCGCCAATCACTAATTCGTGCATAGTGAAGGCTTCTAAAAGCCAGAATGCTAATGAGCTTAGTACTGTCCTGTACACCCAGAGAACACAAAAGCTTAGGAATAGGCATCATTTCCTAATGTAATAAGACAGAATCTGCCTCCTTCTTCTTATCCCTACAATGTAACTAGGCAGAGTCTGCCTCTTCCTCATTTTTCTTATCATGTACCTGATCTCCGTAAACTTATTGTATAAAAGCAGAAGATTGTGAGTGCATCTCGTGCAGCGATGACTCCACAGACCGAATATTATTGTAACCAGTATCATGAAATCGTAATCAAGTGCTGCTGCAAGACAGCTAAATGGTCTGTGTTTGATCGCTTGAATTATCATGGCTTTTCTACAATGATCTTGATAGTCGACGATGACATGTTCATATATGACAAACGTCATTGTCATTCACATGAAATTGACATCAAGTACTGCTGTAAGCTGGCAAAACGAGTGGTGTTCAACCATCTAAATTACTCTCGATCTCCCGAGCACACCCGATCTCCCAATATGATTTTGGTGGATGAAGATGAATTGCTATTTGCTTCTGTTAACATGGCATCTCGTAGCACTGGGGGTAGAAGACGCCCGAGGCAAAATTCATCACGACCTTCAGGTCGACAAGTCCATAATCAAGCTCTTGACCTCTAAAGGAGTCTACCAAAATATGAGATCAAGAAGTCAAAATTCCCTCGGTCAAAGGAATCTTCCTGATTCCAACCGAGACTTCCTCGGTCAAAGGAATCTTCGTGATTCTAGCCGAGACTTTTTCGGTCAAAGAATCTTTATAATTTCAATCAAGACTTCCTCGGTCAAAGGAATCTTCCCGATTCCAACCCTGGGGCTAGCAGTCTGCTTAATTTTGACACTGATAGCGAAGACTCTGATCATACCATCCTATCTACTAGCTTATCTTTTGTATCAAGAGAAATATCTGCTTATGTGACGAAAAAAGAGAAAGACGCTTCCAGTTCTACTAACCATGAGCAAAGAATCGCTGCTCTGGAGGCTAATCTAAAAGCCATGGCTGACATACTTATAGGGATGCATGCAATAATCATGGCACAAAATGTTGTTCCACCAGTTGTAACCCAAGAGCGCGCAGTAGGTTCTGTGCCTATCAATACTGGTCCTGAAGCACAGCCTCTAGCAAACACTACTATCCAGGACGTTATACACTTTCAAGCATAGGCCACTCCAAGTCATTATGTTGTTGGGGGTGTGTTATCATGCAGTCCCACCTCCAAATGCTTTAAATCAGTCTGTGGCTCCTCAGTCATCAGGAGACCCTCTCGAGGCAGTAAAGCTTCTATCAAATTAGTTTGAAGATTTCAAAGAAAAGAAGGGACTACAAAAATTAGGGATCAAGCAACCCTATCTTGAAGAATGGAAGGAAGTTATATTCCACCTAAATATAAGCCGCCGACCATAATGCTATTCGACGGCAACATATACCCGAGTCGGTATATCAATCACTTTGAGATGATGACTGACCATCTTCAACAAAATGATGCTCTATTACCAGAGTCTTCATCGGATGCTTAGCCGTTGTTGCTTACAACTGGTACCAAAGTCTGCCTGATGGTTGCATAACATCCTTCATAGCATTGAAATAGATGTTCTTGGAACGATTCTATGAATGGACCCATGACATGACCATGTCCGCCATTACCAAATCAAGTAGAAGCCCAATGAAACAGCTAAACATTTTACCGAGCACTTTCGACGAGAGGCACTCAAAATGCCTCTAGGTACTTCAGACGCATTAACGATAGATACATGTACATCAAACTTGTTACCTATCGTCAGTATGTGGACGGGACCTACACAATTTTAAGATTCGGTTTCCTTTATAGTAAGTGCTGGAGCAGCCGAAGACAGTGTTGAGAAGTTCAAGAAACTAGGCATTTTGATGCTTAATCTTGACAAAGATAAGCATCCCGCTACCAGTAGCGGTAGTCACCAAAACAACCGCAAAGGCAAAGCGGCCTTAGCCATCCATGTAAGTAATCAACACCTACAATAATGACATCTCTACAGAGGGCAGCATCGCGACCTAAGGAAGAGTATTCCTTCGACGACGATGATGTCATGAGCATCTTCGATTGCTTGATCAAAAGCAATAAACTTAACTGCCGAAAATCAAATGGCCAGATGAAGTAGGTAAGACTGACAATCTTAAATATTGCATGCATCATAGGTTTCTGGGACATCCAACCAAGGCATGCTTTGTGCTCAAAGAAAAGATTCATGAGTTAATCAACATAAAAGCAATCACCCTCTGAAAGGATGAGAAGATGGTGACAGCTAATGTCATCTCTTTACAATCGGAGACTTTGCCCCACAGTTAGTTACCAATGTTGTCATTCCGATTCTGAAAGCAACTATGGAGATTGTCAACCTTCTGATCGCACGAAATGATGGTTTGGTTCTACTGTCAACTGCCAAATGTGAGATCTTATAGGTCAATCTAGACCTTGTTGGCAAATTCGACACTACAAGAAAAATGACCTTTCTTGACGGTCAATTTATTGACGTATGGTCAAAACCGTCAAGGAAAGCAGTTATCTTGACGGTTTTAGACATACGTCAACAAAACACCCATTTTTCTGTTATATATTAAAATTTGACCATTACTTGACGGTTTTATAAAAAGCGTCAAGAAAACCCATTGCATTACTTGACGGTTTGCTGATAACCGTCAAGTAATGCATGTGCAAAAAAAAAGGCGCGCACATTTCAGATGCCATTTTCGTAATTTTTTCAAAAAAAAAATTTTCTTGACGGTTTTAACAAAATTTGGGAATCGAGGGTTTCTTATATATTTCACATCCACATACTTCTTTTCCTCCTTCCCCATCCCTCTCCCTCTCGAGCTCCCCCTCCGGTGGAAGTCTTCCCCCGGCCGGCGAACCCCGACCGGCGACCGAGCCTGTAAGTCTCCCCCTCTCCTCCGCCCTCTTCCCTAGCTTCTTTTCCGACCATCTCGTCAGCCACCCCGACTTCCACAGCCCTCCCGACCGTGCCCTAACCCTGTTCTCCGGCAATCCGCCGTCTCCCCTCTCATCCCCGTAGCCGACTTCAAGCGTTCCCTCTTCCCCCTTCCTTTCCGACCCCGATTTTCTCCACAGCCCTAAACCCCTCTCCCATGTTCTTCATCCCGACCCCCCCGGAAACCCTAGCTCCGGCGAGCTCTTCGGCTCAGTCCCGACCCGTCGGCTTTTCCCGTGCTTCCCCGCAGAGCCGACCTTGCTGCCCGTGCTTCCCGTGGACGCTTCCCGTTCCGTGCGTGCTTCCCGTAGCCGACCCGATGATCGCAGCCGCGACACGGCGAGGCGACGTCCGTGTCCGCACACGTAGCACGAGTCCGAGGCGTCCCTTCGGATTCCGACTTGCCCTTCGGTATATTTCTGAAACTCTTGGGTTGGTTTTGCTATTTCATATATGCGTGTCGATGATGATTGGTCTGTGTCTCCTACAATTAGGAGCACACGTTCTGATGCTATCGTTTGGGTTCTGCAAATTGGTTGGAACGATCCTCATATCCATGTATTTTCTGGAATAGAGTTTTATAGTGCTTGTGAGAACGTTCTCAGCTTGTTATCATTTGTGATTCATTTTCTTTGGGGAAGTAGGATAAGAAATTTTAATATAATATAAGTTTTATGAATCAGTGAAATGTAATAGAACTATACGTTAGCTAGGATTTTTTTTAGAAAGTCAATGTTTTGAGAATAAATTGGGGAATCACACCCTAAAGAAACACAAGTAGGGTTGAAAAATATCAGCAAGTTGGAGGGCCATATGATTTTGCCTTTTTAGACTCTTGTTCCATTTGTAGTCAACAAAAGTATGTGTTGTTCTTGTACTAATGCTAGATGAGTAATTTTCAAGGAACTGCAAGAGAACAATTTAGAAGGAACCCACTTTACTGATATGTGCCAACTGACAAGGCTATGGTTTTTGTGAGTTCCATGATTCCTTTCAATGTGGTGACTTACATGTGTATTTACCTTCATTGCTTGTTCCTTACCAACTTTGTTTCTTCAGTTATATGAGAAACAATATCTTAACAGGAAACATACTTGACAACATTGGAAACTGTACCAAGTATTTAGATGAGCTTTAATTCATATTGATCTTGTTTTAGTTAAACAACTAACTATTATCTATGTCAATAGAAGCAAGTTATATCATTTATCTAAGAAATTTTCCTAAGAAGGCCCAGTATTTAGAAGGATATTTGGAAGGTGATATCCATGTTTAAAATAAGGTTGAGGATATTATGCGGGACTGGTAATTAAATTGATATGGCTTCTTCATCAAAACAAGTTAAATACTAGTGATGTTCTTCTTAAAAAGTATATTAATTGTGGTAACATATGTTTAGTCCTAGCATCATGAGGTGGTACGTCTTCTACAACAATTTAGTCCTAACTCAGAAGGAAAAAAAGTAGCAGGAAAGGGAGCAAGACCAACAGCAACAACATACCCTTGAAATATTATGTGCATATTCTAGAACTGTTTGGTTTGTTTCATGAGTGAAGGTAACAACAAAAATTCTTAAAAATAAGCCCTTGGGTAGGACATAATATTGTATATAGGCATTCCTCGATAAAATTAAGAAACAATTGGCTCCAAGTACTCGTTATGCATATGAAGTAGGACATAATAGAGATGCAAGGTTAGGCCTTAGGTGCAAGGTCAGCCTTGACATTCTAATGGTTGAGACATCAGTCTTGAAGGACTTGGCGAGGATAACATCATTGATGCCTTTAGCAAAGACAACTCCATAACTTGAAACAACTATACATCAGCTATCCCATATAAAGGATTCTCTATTTGGCTCGATAAACTATTTTCTGTTCATCATAATTTTAGATTTCAAACAACTTTATAGTTATAGTTTCATAATCCACATATAGTACTCATACTACACACATCATGAGATTGTTTGATGTATTTTTAAACTTACATAGTGCTTTATTATGTGTTTTCCCACATAATTAATGTCCTGTAGGAGGATACTACCAATACCACCCAATTTGTATTGTTCTTTCTATTAGTTAATATTTTATTCAGACACATTTCTAAACTAGGAAGTTGTTTATTGTCTTTCACGTAGCAATTTTAAGGGCTCCATTTGCATCTTAATTGGAATCTATTCATTTTCCCTTTCTTCTTACATATGCCAACTAGAGTTATATGATTGGTACTTGAAATTTGTTGCAAGATTTATGTGCAGGGTGCATTGGGCCATCAGACCATCACCTTACCTTTTGCTTTCTTCTAATGATGTGATAAATATACTTCCCCACGAACTTGCTAGTTTTCTTGATATGTCCATAAGACTAGATGCAATATTTCATTTATGAAAATATTGAACTAGAACTACATAGTTTTATAATTACAGGTGGATGTGGCAATGAAGCTATCTAAAATGGAAGAATTCATAGGTGGATCTTCATTAATCTTTACCAATATTAGAATCCTCTAATATGTATCTGGTTAGCCTAATGCTTCGATAATACATAAATCTTTATCAATTATGTCACACAGGCTGTTGGGCTTGAAGGCGATCTGTGCAGCAGGAGGATGTGGCAAGAAGTGTAGAAACAACCATCAAACATTTTCGTAAGCTAGATATTCATGTTAACGGAGCATCAGGCAATGGAGGATTTGTCACCTTGGCTTTCGAACATGTGAGTATACTTTGTTGCATGTTGATATGGTATAACATCTATTATACTTTCTGGCTCAATTTACTTTTGAAGTACATCAGTATAATTCTCTCCACTATACTTCAGTCACGAAGCACTTGTTGAGTTGTCTTTTTGTGCAACATTAGTTGGTGGCTTATCCTCTAGAAAATAATATGTGGCTTTTTTCAAATTGCAAGCTGGTGACTAAGATGGGGAAGCCTACTGGCTAAGGCCTTTGGCGTGTTAGGGAGATGTCAAGGTTCAAGGCTGCAATAGTTTTTAGAAATTTCCCATAAAAATTAAAATAATGTAAAATGGAAGTGACTCATAAAACTGAGTCCATTTGTGAAGCCAGTCATTTTTGGGGAACTAATTATGATATTAGGGTCAATGGAATTACATCATGACCTATTGAAGGCACTCCTGGACTTATAAAACTTGACCCATTCTTCTTGGTCATGCATGCTACCTTTCATGCTTAATAAAATAATATACCGGTATCTATGTCATGGACAACTGAAGATTAAAGTTTCAACTCATCCTTACATGCTGATTTCATTCTCAAATATCCCTTTTTGCCAAATTGGAAAGCTTAGAGCACAAGAGAAATATTGAGCACTCTAATCTTAGTTATGTCATGTATGCATCCATGCATGTTAGTTTGCATTATGTATTGTATATGTTGAGTCATACATAAATTTTCTTTAAGACCTTAGTATGTGATTCTTTGTTTGTTCTTGACAATAACCAGGTTGTTCTCCTTCGTCCACAATCCTGAGAAGACTCTTGAAGGAAATCAAGCTCATTATCACCTTGAGGATCATCATCATAATTATGGTCATGCTTGTGATTCTTTGTACTCTTCTTCCTCCAATCTTGAGAGAATTTTTGTATACTTTGTATATATCATTCTTGGATGTTGTGATGTACAAACTTTGTATTTGTGATCAAAAAAGATTGTGTATTATAATATTATGTGTGTGTTGTAACTGGCATATATTGATATATGTGTTTGGTAATTGGATTCTGGAATATATGATATATTGTAAACATGTTTATCTTGACGATTGCAAACGTCAAAAAAATTCATTTCTTGACGTTTTTAAACATCAAAAATATTTTCCTTGACGGTTTTTCCCGTCAAGAAAGACTTTTCTTGACGGTCATTACCCGTCATCTAGGCCCCCGTCAAGAAAAGTCGACACTTTTCTTGACGGTTTTTTGTTTGTTTTCTTGACGGTTTAAAACCGTCAAGACAAGCTTGTTCTTGACGGTTTAAAACCGTCAAGAAAACAAACAAAAAACCGTCAAGAAAAGCGTCGACTTTTCTTGACGGGGGCCTAGATGACGGATCCAAACCGTCAAGAAAAGTCTTTCTTGACGGGGAAAAACCGTCAAGAAAAGCCATTTTTCTTGTAGTGCGAATACAAGACATCTGTTCCTTCTATCAAATCCAAGAAGTCAGCTAAGTACAAATCATGCAACATTACTTCAAGTGAGCACTCCTTGCTTGATGGCCGTGTTCCTTCTTTAATGGTTACTTTCATTCCGGCAGGGTCTGTGTCTTCTTTTCAGAGACTGCTCCATCAATATCAGATGTCAACTACCATCCCGAATTCTATTAATACAGTCAGCAATCTCGTGAGTTGATGATAAAGATGGGTATGACATTCAGAAAAACCCCAGACTTGAACAATGGAAAGGGGTCTCTGATACCCTTATCTTCACAACTTTAAGACAATAGGTCTCTTGTTGGACTGGCATTCGGGATAGATCACACTTCTCCATCAAAAAAGAAGCCCTTCAGAGCAAAGCACGAGTGAGGACCTGTAACATGGTTTCTCTCTCGTCTGCTTCTGAAGAAAAAGTGTTGACCAGTACTAGATCTGGTAGACTCTATCTTAGAGACTACCCATATGGTCAAGAGAATAAAGTTGTCACTCCTCTTCCTACTTCTATGCTCCTCCATCATTAGCTCCACCCGCTGACTCGGGTACTTCTAAGCAGACAGTAGCTGATGAAGGTAAGCAGCAGGTTCGCTTTGACAAAAACCTGAAGAAGACCCCACTGCGAGGTCTTCATAAGCCTTATAACTTTGATATATTGGCTCAAGTAGCCAATACTCCAGTAAGACTATCAATCTTCGAGCTCCTTCGTCTCTCGAAGGAAACTCGAGAAACACTAAGCGAAGCTCTGATGCAAGTTGATGCTACTTATACATCTCAAGAAGTTGGATGAAGAACATGTGGCATGTCCTCAATATCGTAGTGTGATGGAAATCATGCCAAACATCACCTTCATCCAAGACGATATGCTGTTGGAGGATAATCGACGCAACCGACAACTTTAACTGGGTACGTCGACACGATAAGGGTGGATCGCATCCTTGTCGATCCGGGTCTGCACTCAGCTAATCCCGAAGACTTTGCTGGATTCTCTAAAGATTCCAGTCCACAGTCTCTTAGCAACGGTAACAAATATTCTTGGATTCAACTTTGGGAAGAGCAAACTGCTGGAAAAGATCCACCTGAGAGTCCAAATCGATGATCTCTATACAAATCACCGCTATGTGATTGACAACTACGTCTTCTATAATCTATTGCTAGAAAGACCGTGGTTGTATGAACATAACACTGTGCAATCCACGCTCCATCAATGCTTCAAATACGTAGACAATAGCGGAGAGATCAAGAAGGAAATAGCTGACCTTAATCCTTTTCGAGTTGTCAAAGCCTACTATATCGACTCCAGAATGTACAAAGAAGAATACATAAAGGTCGTGCTGGCTATGGACCCTGAAGAAAACTAAAAAGACGATCCGGATGATGTCTTGGTGATTCCAGTCAAAGGACGCATTTCTTGTCCTTCCTCTTCTCAGATGTTAACTATCACCCTCGCTCCTCCTACTGAAAAAGTAGAGCAAAGGGAATGAGTAAAGAACATGAACATGAACCAGAGTACAAGACTATATTGTGTACAATGTGTCCAATATGAAGAAACAACACATGAAGTAAATGAGTCAAATCATAGAAGTACTTGCCTTGCTCAGGGTGATCAGGAATGGAAGAAAATATGTATGTCCTCCTGATAGTAGATGCAAGTTGGTTAAGTTCTAATCATTAACTTCTTTTTTTCCAAATGTAGCTCTATCAGCTAATTACTATAATTTAATAGAATTAGTTTAACTATCTTTATAAATTACACTAGATGACTTAGTATAACTAAATGGTGTTAAAAGAAATATATCTGCTTAGCCATTTATACTAACTATCAATCTTGGAAAATAGTAACTAAAATAATCATCCAAAATTTCTAATAAAAATCATTATATATGACATTGGAAAAAATTTGTATTAAAGTTACTAAGAAAGAACATTAGGCTAGTTAATTAAAATAACATAACAGAGCTTTCCTAGACTTATCAAAGCAGCCCAAATAGCAAGTAGGACTTCCCAAATGAACAATAATAGGTACCGGTTACAACTTATCCCAAAAGGACATTAGCTAACCCAACAACCCACCACTGTTCGACACACCTAAGTCGAAATCTTTATTGCTATTTAACCCAAGCATCAAATGGAATGCATTACTCTATTCTAAACATCATAGCTTGGTAAACAGAGCTTATTTTACTTGAACGCTCAAACCTAGCTAACACAACCAACCCCACATTAACCAGCCCATGCCAACTGAACCTACTTGAGCCTATCAGCACACCCAAAGTTTAGACAATACACTTAATCCACAAGCCTATCCAGCAAGACCTATAGTATAGCAACAAACTTAGCAAGGACACACACACAAAGCTTTATTTGAGTCTGTTGCATAAAAGATTTGAATCCACGGCTACTACTCCCACCTAGCAGACATACTCAAACCAAACGCCAGTAAAATATACATACAAGCTAATGATGAAATCAAAATAGATTTTATACAATCAATTGACAAAAATAGAATATACAAACCAAATGATAAAATCAAAATAGGACTTATACAACCAATTTGACTATAAATTCAAGTAAAAAAAATATTGTACTAGATAACTCCCATTCTCTTCAATCTCTACACACGACCCCCCCGACCAAGATCGAAATGGATATAACCACACCCGGACCCGCACCTTTTGTTGGACACGAACAACATCATGAATACGTATATAGGACACAAGCTAACTCACTCAACCCGATCCTGGCCACACCATTCTAAATCAAAATTCATAGCAGGCACTTAAATTGATCATAGAAAAGTTAGAGCAATAGCTAAGGTGAGAAATATTAGTCACAACTGCTCAGCAATGGATCGTATCCGACATGATCTCGTCCCAGGATACAGACAAGTCCTAGTTCACACATTTTAACAAACAATTAGGGTGCACTCAGAACAAGAATTAATTAGGAAAAACTAAAATAATTTGAAGGATTCAGGGTTCATCCTTCTTCGCTGTTTTAAACCGAAAGAAGAGTAATCAAATTAAATCATCAACTCACCTAAGCCAAGAATTTTAATCCTCGATTACGATTCCTGAATCGAGTTGACGACGATGCTCTCGTCGAGGAAGGAGCGATCAAACGCGAATAGTTAATCCCGATCGACGTTCTTCTCCTATATCCATCGATCACGACTTAGAAAGAAGTAAACAAAGCATTAACGAAGAAGAGTCGAATCAAGACTCACTGCTATACATCGTTGTTGACAAGAATCCAGAACCTCAACGAGCAGATCAACTATGTCGACTAAATATTGGATTCGCTCAAAATCAAGAAAAAGAGGATTTAATCAAAGTTAAACAGGATCGGCTTCATGATTCCAAATCTGAAGAATTTAGGAGTTCGACTAGACTCACCGAGAAATAGACTTCTAGAATTGGTAGAGACGACGGACACGCAGAGGGAAAATAATGCTCGTCTCCATCAGTGGTGCTACGCCAGAGAGAAAATAAGATCGATCTAGAATTCTAGGTCGAGAATGATTAGATTAATCGAGATCTAAGCAAATAGGAAAGAAAGATCGGAACAGAACTCATCGAGTTATTTGTCGGAGAAGAGGACTCAGGAGGGTGGTCGATTGTCGAGAACGAGGAGGCACCGCCGCAAAACTTGTCGCCGGAGTAGTGGCGCTGACGTGTGTCGCCTGAGGAACTCACCGTCGTCAGAGGAGAGCGACGCCTAATCGTCGGCGGCAATGGTGTCGATCGCCATGGGCTTGAAGAAGCCAGGGTTAGGGTCAGTGATATTACATTTATTATCCAGCTCGTGCTTTCCTTTCACTATCATGCGATATCCTATTTATTGATTCAGTTTATAGACTCTTGTTATATTCTTTGGAGTCTTATCGGACATTTATTATAGTGGGCTGCAGACTATGACCCATAGTATTCATTCATGTTTCGTACACTTATTATGGATTTGAGATATAGATTAAATTGCCATGATTTGGCAGTATACCATAGCCTTGACAGCGTTTACGTATTTGAGTCGGGCTGGAGTCCGCTTGATGCGTAGTTGGCTTGCTTCACGTGCTTGCATCCGAAAAGCGGGTACGGGTCGTGATAAGTTTTTTGGTGGCCCATACAGGTCAGAGCATATCGTATCGGTTACGTAACTGTACTAGTACGAGCCCGCGACTAAGACTAAACCTTAGAAATCTCAATCCACACTGCCTTGAAAATTCTTCTAAAATTTTTTCTATGTCCTTGAAACTTCGTATTCGCTCTCGATTTTCTTCCTTGCCTTCCTGTAGTCTTGATTCTTGTCCCTTCCTATTTCGGGGTAACGAATGATCGTGCTGTCTAGAATTCATCAGAAATGCTTAAGTTATAGTATAATATTGCTTGATTATTGAATTTTGGTTTTTATAGATATAAGGGATTATAGGTGCTATATGCCCTAGATATCTGTTGGAAGAATTGTTAACAATTAGTTAGAAAGATATAAGATTTTAGTGACCGTGTTTTGAGGAGTAGTGTAACCAAAGGTGGGTAGAAGTTCTCGAGGTTTCGTAGTTACAAAATGGCTAGGAGAAGGATATAAACTATTTTTGAGGAACTAAATTTAAGGCGATTAAAGTAAGAGTGGACTTACTTTGAATTTTAAGTAATAGTTAGGGATTAGAATTTTGATGACGAAATTATTTTAAGGTCGGTAGATTTGTAACTCCTCTTCCCAAAAATTTTTGAATTATTTTTATTATTTATTTGACTTAAATGGTGATTTTTAGAATTTTATAAATAATTATTTAATTACTATTACGGTAGATGACTTTAGCCATGGTTGAGTTTGGAAGTACAAGACGACTAGGAATCATGGCACAGATAGTGCAGTGGCGTACTTTGACTCGTGTTTAGCTATGGTAGGGGAATGCCGAGCCATAGGTGTGTTCTAACTAAGAAAATCAGGCCAAGTTGCGAGTTAATCCCTATAAATAATTTAATTAGTTATTTATTAATATTTTGACTTTAAAAAAATTTGTTTATACCAAACTAGTCTGGACTGGACCCAAACCAACCCAAGCTCATGTAGACGGCTCCGACGACCATCTAAATGTATGTTATGTTGGTATCTTAATCTTGTGATTAGGAGAAAATCTTAGAAATGATTGTTATATATGTATAATTTATATCATAAATATTCTTGCTATTAGGTTACTATTCTTGTAAATATGATAATATTCTCGTAGAATGATATTTGGACTTTGGTATTTACATAGGCAATATATATATATATATATATATATATATATATATATATATATATATATATATATATATATATATATATATATACTTGTGTATAAATATGTTCATAAATTGTACACGATGCATTTTATATAAATTCCTAGATAATGTTAATTATAGATTTTAGTATTTAAATTAATAATTATATATATCTTGATTGTAGATATTGATCGTGTGTGTGTGTGTGTATATATATATATATATATATATATATATATATATATATATATATATATATATATATATATATATATATATATATATCGTGTGTGTGTGTGTATATATATATTTTTATATATATATATATATCGTGTGTGTGTGTGTGTGTGTATATATATATATATATCTATATATATATATATATATATATATATATATATATATATATATATATATATATGTATATATATATATAATATATATTTATATATATATATATATATATATATTCTATATATATATATATATATATATATATATATATATATTATATGGTGTACATATAGCCATCATACACATATTGTATATATATATATGGATATATACATATATAAATAGAGAGAATTATAGATAAGTAAAATAAATGACTAACAAAATGAATAATCCTAGCCCACCTGAGCTCGAGCCCAAGTCCAGTCGGGCCAGGCCACATTCCCAGCCCAAGGGTCCGGTCAGTAGAACACAGCCCCCCCCCCCCCCCCCCCCCCGACTCTGTTGCTAACAGAGTATAAAATATATATAGAGAGAGAGAGAACAGGAAGGAGAGAATTATCACGGAAACCCTAAGCAAAACCCACGCCACGCTACCCCCGCTGGTTGGGAAATATTACATTTATTATCCAGTTCGTTCTTTCCTTTCACTATCATGCGATATCCTATTTATTGATTCAGTTTATAGACTCTTGTTATATTCCTTGGAGTCTTATCGGACATTTATGCTAGTGGACTGCAGACCACAGCCCATAGTGTTCATTCATGTTTCGTACACTTATTGTGGATTTGAGACATAGATTAAATTGCCATGATTTGGAAGTGTATCATAGCCTTGACAGCGTTTACGTATTCGAGTCGGGCTAGAGTCTGCTTGATGCGTAGCTGGCTTGCTCACGTGCTTCCATCCTAAAAAGTAGGTACGGGTCGTGACATCAATTCGACCTCAGCTTCTGCCTCATCATCAGCGTTATTGGCTTCATCTTCGAGATGAATTGATTTGTACAGATCAGCGTCGGTGAAGAAGACTTCAATCCCTCTGAAGGGATCGACATCAGCAAACTCTGTTCGGATGATGCCGCTGGTGGACACGTATTTCATACATTAATGGAGAGTGGATGGCACCACCATGTATTCATGTATCCATGGCCATCCCAACAGGATGTTGTAGTTGACGTTTGCATCCACAACGTAGCAAGTCACCTCGGTCTGGAGATCGCCGATACGACACTTCAAGCAGATCTTCCCCAGCGGCTCACTCTTACTAGCGTTGAAGCCACTGATGGTAGTGTAAGATGCTGTCAGGCGATGCATCGGGATTCCCAATGTCTGAAGTAGAGTTCATGGGATAATGCTGAGAGAAGACCCAAGGTCGATCTTCATTCGATCTACCTTGATGGCACCGACATACCCTGTGTAATACAGGGGTCTATTGTGCCTGTTGTTCTTGAACAGCATATCCTGTTGAGTGAATGTGATGTTGGGGATGACCTCCCCCACATTATGGCAGTGCAAACATACTGTAGGATCGTCGTCAGGCTACTTGACCTGACTGATGAAATACTCGGCGTCCTTCAGGGCTTCACAGAGAGCCTCCCGAGTACCTTTGGATAGGCGGAGGAGCTCGAATAGGAAAAGTCGTGCTGGAATATTGGCCAGTTGTGCCAGTATGTCGAATTTGTGGGGCTTGGCTAATCCCGGAGTGTTGTCTTTACGAAGAGGCCTGTCGAAGTGGGCCTCCTTCTACTTTTGTTTATCAGCTGCAGGAGGTTGGGATGAACCTTCTCCTTGGACAGCTGTGGTGATGATAGGAGGCATCACTTCGGACAGAACCTCCTCTGGTTGGGCGTTTTGCTGTGAACGCGTTTATTCGAGCAGTACTTCTTCAAGGGAGGAAGTCACCATTCAGATACATTGTTTACTCTAGAACACCAAATAACTCTGTATATCTTCAAGGGAGGAAGTCACCATTCGGAACCTCCTCTGATAGCATATAATTAATACATTTAGATTCATTGTTTACTCTAGAACACAAAATAACTCTGTATATCTCATATATAGGTTTGTGTGACACCACTTTGGGCATTCGATTCTCATTTACTGCTCAGGACCGCAGGTGAGTACATTCTTTGATAGTTTTCATTTACCTAATGATTATTATGATTCAGCTTCTAGTATAGTATTACCTTATTCTCTGTCATAACACGGATTGTATTTCTGGATTCATTTACTTACGACACATGTATTATACTTGTATGGCCTCTATTTCTGGAATCTCCTACTGGAACCACCTACTAGAAATACCTACTGGCATCACTTATATTCTGGCTAGACTTGTACTTGATTTACGTGTTATGGATTCACTTGTACTTGTCAGGCAAAGAAATACTTGAGTACACATGTAAACATTCCCAATCATGCTGGAACCACCCCTACTGGTCTAATCTGGAAAGACAGCCGTCGCCGCTAGGCCAAGCGTGCCATGTGCCGTACTTACTACTGGTCTAATCTGGAAAGATAGCCGTCTCACACTTGCCAAGTTTGCGATGTGTCGTATTTACCCCTAGCCATTTATACGTCGAAAGAGGTATTTCAAAACACACTAGCTTAGTACTTTTCTACTGGAATCACATTTGATTCACATTATACTATCTTGACTCAAGTCATACCTGCTCTAGTTTAGTTGTCTTCATTTACAGTCTTATTTGCCAAAATATTCTGATTCACTATGTTTACTCTCCTTGTACTTTAGTTAGCTTTTATTCTATTTCATTTACTTACTCTTTTTATTCTGTTCATCAAGTATTACTTGTTATAACTGTTTTATAGTCTTCGTCATTTATTTGGAACTGCTGGAGGAGATGTGCTCGTTCCATCCTGACTGGATATATTTTCAGATGATTGTTCAGGGGACCTGTGTCCCACATACTATAGATCCGAGGAGGGGATAGCTACCATGGGTCCAGATTCTCAGGAGTAGATTACCGAGAGACTTAGTTCTAGTTTTGGCTTGTGTTAGATTCACTGTTAGAACTCTTGGCTTGTAAGACAATGGGGATTTTGTTATTTTATTTGAGACTTGAATTCTGATTTTGTAGTTGAATGTTGTTGATGTTTTCGACTTTGTAGTTTATTAGACTTATTCATATCTTATCGTGCTTTAGATTGTGATTGAGTATTCAATGTTATCTTTATACCTGTCCTTCATTCGGAGTTGAGATCTATGACACGTACATTATATTATTGTGTGAGATTGTTAGTTAGTAACCTAGACAGCATTCTATCGCCGATGCTGCGGTGTAGGCTGGACGCTGTCACGTACTCGTGCCCCTATACCGGGTGCGGGTCGTGACAACATACATTTGCCTATGTATACAGTAGGCATATTTAGGACTCCATACATATGTATTTAGGTACATGTAGACACACACTTACTTTTAACTTGACAATTCACCATCTCACCAACCCTCATGAAGCTTCTATTAACTTTGATTAAAGCAAAAGTAGTCATCATCGAGCAATGTTCCACAAATTGAAGGGCTCAGGAGAAGACCCTTGTGAGAGCCCATTCGATCTGTTGCTTTAAAGCTTGACTAAACCTTGTCTCATCCCTCTTTGGAATGGAATCACCAGACAGTGAATCCCTCTTCAGAGAGGGCAAAGGTCATGAGGCATCAGCAAGCAATAAAGCAACAGACATTAGTAGAACTAATGGAAGCACAAGAACCAACCCTCATTCACTTAGGATACCACAAAGACACTCAAAATAGTACGCTCTCATGTAACACTATGTACATACACAAACACATGTCACACACAAATAACACATACAGTCAAGTGGCAATCCCTGCCACTGTCACGGGAACTTGGCACTTGACAATCCACTACAAGGGTTACTTCACACTAGACACTCAAAACACTATCTCATTGACACACACAAACATAGGTGTAAATATTGCATACATATACCATATGCCTATGTCCCACATATACATATTATATGTATCCACCTTCCTGTCACAGTAAAATAGGCATTGACACTATACACCTATATATATATATATATATATATATATATATATATATATATATATATATATATATATATATATATATATATAGATATATGGGAAGGGATATTGCACCAAACTTATTGCATCAATTGTTGCACCAAACAATCTCAACCACACATTTATTTCTATCATGTGGTTATAAAGCATTCCATAAAGTTGTTGCCACGTCAGCATACTTTATAACCACATGATAGAAATAAATGTGTGGTTGAGATTGTTTGGTGCAACAATTGATGCAATAAGTTTGGTGCAAATATATATATATATATATATATATATATATATAATATATATATATATATATATATATATATATATATATATATATATATATATGTATACATGCATATATATATAAAAAAAATATTTATTTATTTATTTTTATTTATTATGTATATATATATATATATATTATATACAAAATGAAAAAGTATATATATATATATATATATATATATATATATATATATATATATATATATATATATATATATATTTATATATATATATATATATATATATAAATATAAAAAATATAAATATAAAAAAAATATAAAAAAATATAGAAATATAAAAAAAAAATATAAATATAAAAAAAAAATATATATATATATATATATATATATATATATATATATATATATATATATATATATATATATATATATTAAAACACCCCCATATCATAAATTCATATCAAAGGCGCAAAATGCCGAAGCCTTTACAAGTAAGCTAAAAACAACTAAAAAACCGAAAGGGAAGAAGCAGGGAAAACTTACACCCGCCTCCCGAGCAAGACCACAAAGGTCAGCTGACCCGGGTGTACCAAAACCCCTCCCGAACGTGCTTGAGTGTCTGGTGACCTTGCAAATCTATTTGTAGACCTCCTGAATCAGTTGATTTGAGGTATATTGATGGCCCTCGTCTCTGAATTTGTTGCAATTCTTTCACAAGACCCACGTGATGGCGGCTGTAACGATCTGGTGGTCGTACGAAGCACCTCCCCAGGTGGCTAAAAGATCGTTGAAGCCCCCAATAGCCTGGTCCTGGCCGTAACATTAGGAGAAAGCAATCCACACTTGCAAAGCCAGGTCACCTATCGAAAGAATTGGCTCCGCTACTTCTGACTGTCAGTACCGAGCAACAATGACATGCAGAAGCTAAACTAAAGCAAGTAGTGGTAAGGGCATCGTCAGTGGAGAGCTTCTTACAGATCGCTCTCCATATCAAGAAGGACCATTTTTTAGGGATGCAGGTCTGCCAGAAAGGGTCAATAATGGGAGACCGTGCTCCGATACCGCGAATCTCTCGTCTTGCCAAGGCTAGAGAGAATGAGCCATTGGCCATGAGGGTCCATCTCAGAGAATCAGGGTCCGTCCCTACCGCCAAGCCAGAAACGGCTAAGACTGTGGCAGCCTCCAAAGAGAAGATCAAAATTGGAGAGACTTCTTGCTCAAAAATAGGAATTGAAGATTAGAGGACAATCTCTCAAATAAACATGAATGTTGGTTTCACATAGTTTCCATATCATACGATGGAACGGGCAACAGAACTCCTAATTTTCCTGCTTAGACCCAATCGAAGCCCGAGACCTCTTCCAGTTCGACTCCCCAGAGCTTGCCTAAAGATCTCTAATCGCGCTATTAGGGGGGCATCCGGATGTGGGGGGAGAAGATCTTCCCGAGAACATCTTTCGTATAATAAGGACGCTTCACCTGAGCCCAACTTGAGCCGGATCAATGGTTCGGCGAGACGCCGTCCGTTCAAGATTTGTTGCCAAGAAACGGAGGATCTGCTATTAGAGGAAGCGACCGACGGATGAATGTGCTTAAAATATCTGGCCTTCATGAATCGAGCCCACATAGATTGGCTCTCTCAAAGCTTCCACCACATCTTTATAGAGCATGCGTCAACCACATGAGCCAACCTACAGAATCCTAGACCACCCTCGTCCATGGGTCTGACCATAGTGTCCCAACTGGCCCAATGATGCTTGTCCTTGCTGTCGCTGTGCCCCAAGAAGAAGTTCGCGAATAGGTTTTCGATGGAGTTGAGGACCTTCTTTGGAGGGGAGCAAGCGGCCAGGGTGTAAATAGGGATGAAAGAAAGCACATGTTGAATCAGGATCATCTTCCCGCCAGACGATAAGATTGCGATGTGCCATCCTTCGATCTTTTTTCTAATTTTGCCCACCAACCCATCGAATATACCCGCATTAGATCTGTCGTACACCAGTGGACACCCTAAATAGGACAAAGGGGGTATGCAACAGAAAAGAAAGTAATATTAGATAGGATAGTAGAGTGGTCTCTATCGGCTGAATGGTGACCATAAACATCACTCTTGTTGGGTTGACACGCTGTCCAAAGCATCTGGAGTATCTCTGCAGCGTGTTATTCACCACCTCGACGGACCCGGCATCACCTGAGAAGAAAAAGATGATGCCGTCGGTGTAGGCCAGGTGGGTGATGATCGGACAGCCGCTAGATGTGTGAAAGTATTGGAATCTGGGGGTGCTAACCATTTTGTTCAGATTTTTGCTCGACGCTTTCGCGGCTATTATGAAGATGGTGGATGACAAAGGGTCACCTTGTCTGACTCTGCGGCTAGATTTAAAAAATCCCTTAGTTTGGCCATTAACGACAGTGGAGAACCATAAATTACTGATCGATCTCCACACGATGTCTATCCAGATCTCTGAAAACCCGAAGGCCCTAAACACCCAGATCATGAATTGCCAGTCGAGCCTATCATACGCCTTCTTCATGTCTAGCTTGATGGCTATGTTCCCGCCCCTAGACAGGAATTTCATACATGTTATCATTTCTGAGCCAGTAGGATGTTGTCAAGAATGTTACGACCATGAAAAAAACGGCTTTGCTCTTCGGAGATAATGTTACCTGGCTCCTTGGAAGAATGCGGTAACCGCCTCGTGGATATCCGACTTGATGATGTTCCAGTAGGATCTAAATAATAAAACAGTGAATCCGTCAGGTCCAGGGGCACTGTGCTCGTTCAGTGCCCAAACAGCTTCCTAGACTTCGTGTTTGGAGGGCAGGAGCTGCAGCTCGATGTGTATGCACACACACACACACACACACACACACACACACACACACACACACACACACATACATATATACATATTGTATAAATATATACATATATATATATATATATATATATATATATATATATATATATATACATATTGTATATATATATACATATATATATATATATATATATATATATATATACATATTGTATATATATATATATATATTTATATATATATATATATATATAAAAATATATATATATTATTTATTTTAGTTATTTATTTATTTTTTATTTTTTTATGGAACATCTAGATTTATTAAAAAAAGAAAGATGGCGCCGGAAGATAGCCCAAGCTACCTATAAAATCTCCTACGTCGGGAGGACTCCCAGACAAAAAAGATAAAGGGAAGCACAAAAAGCTGGTGCCGGAAGAAAACCGAACCACCAAAACCAGTAGCCTACCCGGGGCTAACCCGGGGGACTCAAAAAGGGAGAGAGAAAAGAGGTTGGGCCAAGCCCCGAAACTAGAGCCCAAACAGTTAAAGGAGAGATGGGGAAACACCATACCCTCCTCACGAGACCAAAGCTACGGGGGTCGCTGACGGTTGGCCGGTAGATTCATGCACCGACCACTGTTGGAACGTAAGTAACGTGGCACCGGTGGCACCGAAGCCTTCTCGAGTTTGGAAGCTAGGTAAGCCTCTTGGTTGGAATGCTCTATGTTCTGTATGCCTTGAGCATCGTCGATAGCCTGTTTTACCTCCAACATTCTGGTTGGTATCGATGTTATGTATTCCGATTGCTCGGCCAGGGATCTAATGATGGCATATTCCTTGACAGCCTCCTCCGGAGAGCTATCTGCAGCAATTCGATCAAAATAATCTTGCAGGTAAGGCGGAGAATTCCTAATCTCAGCAAATACAGTCGAGATGCGGGTCGCATCTGATGTTCTATCTGGAGAGCTGCCAGAAGCTTCATCTTCATTTGTGTCCTCTTCGGCTTCATCTGTGTCATCTTCTTCTTCAGTGAATTGATCTTTGAAATTCTCGTGCTCGATCACCTCCACTACTTTCGAAACTTATAAAGGAGCCAAGGGTTGATATGGTGAGTATCGTATTTACCTGGCTGAATCGACACCGCCTTGCCTGCTGGATGGCCCTCTCGGTCCACCGCCTCAGCAAACCTGTTGGTGAACAAGTCCGAGTGGTGGGCCAGCTTTGTCCTATTCTCCACCACTGTCATAGAGGCAGTAAGAGTGGCCTCCTCTAACTAGGGTGAGTCCCCGACTGGTTCGCTGTCGATTCCTAGGGCCTCGACATGAGCAAGAGCCTCCCGATCAAGGTCGTCTTCCGGGGACATAGGGAGATCAGGCGAAGCCAATCCAGGAACAAAGTAATGTTCCTGGGTAGCATCCGAGAGGTTATACTCTTGGGGGTCTACGGGCTGATCCGCGGCTAGGATATCAAATTTATTAACAAGATTTAGGGAAGGGTTTTGTTGTGTGAATTGGCATTCTTCATAGGAGAGGTAGCGCTCTCCTGGGATCGGTCCTGACCCCCGGGACTTCCTGAGCTATCACCAAAGCACAGGCGGGCATTTAGAAGAGGCAGCAATAGAGGTTTAAGACTTCGTCTCGTCATGGGGGTCTTGGGGTCCATGTGACTGGTTATTTTCTTCCGTGTCGGGTTTGCTCTGAAGCAGAGGTCAACCGAGTGGCCTCTGTAGTGTTAATAGTAGATGATATTGTTGTCATATATGATTTTTTGGGTATGCAACTTGTTCCCCAGAATGATTTGGATGGATTTGGTAAATCCTTCGAAAGGTCGAGCTCCATGCACACTTTGGCATAATTGGCTTTAGTTAAGTTACGGGTTTCCTCCGCCATGGCCATGAAGGGGCCAAAGGAGTTGGCAATTCTCTTCTTCGCCGCCGGGACAAAGCAGATGAGCGGCGGATTAGGAAATGTGACCTAGACGAAAACAATAGGTGAGGCTTCTCTCGTGTTGAAAACCTGGGACCACTTGATGATTTTTATGATGTGAGAGTCAACCCTACCATTTCTCCTGGTCCGGACAGCCGTGCAGTCGATTTCGGAGGAGAGATGAAGAAGGATATGTTTGGGGTCTATTGGCACCACACTGTAAACAGAGGTGAGCCCCCAGCTGGCCATAACTTCTTGGACTCTAGAGAGCGTCAGGCATCCAGTGGGAAATTTTAAGACGAAGGTGAATAGGAATAGTTCTGACAACGAGGATACTTCTTCTGTGGAGAAAGGCACCCTAATGTCTTGAGCGTCAGACGATGAGTACTCAAGTTCTGGGAGATCCATGTCTGGGATTATCGGGAATTCATAGATTTTCTGTTAGGTCTAAGCAAATCAGCATAGGACCGGACAGATGGTGCCATCTTGTTGAGCCCGAAAGGGAGATTGGGGTCAGGGATATGATTAGATGTCGGATGAAGCTCCTTGGGGATTGCCACCATGAATGGTGCCGTATCAGAGGATGCCCCCTTTGGGAGAGGCGCAGCCTGGAACCTGCGCCTATAAATAGATCTCCAGATGATGCAGTCAATAAGAGATGATCCCGTACCACGAAAGAGAGGGGCGTGTCGACGGATGGCGCGAGATCCAGGGCTCCAATGGAGGCTCCATGAGGTAAGAATGAGGCCGGCCGGAGCTGGTGGTCGTTCGAGACGCGCTCAACAGTGGCATGCACTGGGGGGGTCGACTGAAGGGGGTGGCGCGAAGGAGAGGACTGAAGGGTCGCCGCCTGGGACTGACCTGCGCCAAACAAGTCTCCAGCGCCAATTGGGGGATGCACCGAGGCCCGGTTGGTGGCACTCAGAAGCTGGTTACCAAGGAAGAGGAAAGGCTACACGGGATGGGCAGGAGCACGAATGCGATGGCAGTGCTAGGGATGAGCGTGAGAGCTCCGGAAAAGAAGCTTCCGGAGCAGTGATCGAGTGGTCCTGCGCCGAAGGCTCAACAAACAGAGGCATTGGAGGGCACGGCAGTGGAAGGGAAGCCACCAGGTGGCACACCCCACAGATAGTTAGCTCCAGTGGTGGATGCGCCAGGGATGCAGCACTCTACAGAAGAAAAGGTTGGCGCAGCGCCCGAAAGAGCGCTGACTCGGTCGCCCTTGAACCCGATACTAGAATACACGTATTCTAAGGCACCAACAGGCACTAGGTAGCCCGCACTACCTGGGACAGCTGTGATATCTATGGTGCAAGTCGCTAATGCAGGTACAGAGAACAAGTTTGAATTTGAAAGGAATGTGTATAGCCTGGTATAGTTGGGCTCGATTCCCAAGGGGAAAATCGTGAGGAAGCCTGCCACGTCCATAAGCAGGGAACGAGAGCCTCATCGCCGGCAGAGGACGGGACTCCGGAGACCGCCGGAGAGGAACATTGGACAGAGGATGAAGGAAGGGGAGGGGATGAGGCAGCGGTAAGAGAGTCCGACACGTTCAACAGAAAGAGAAGGTCAGGGGGCCACCGGGCTAGGCGAGTGGCCATCTACCGGGGGACCACGCGGAGGTGCCGGAACCATATCGCCAGAGCCGAACAGAACTGGGGCAGAGGAGGGAAAGAAGCAACAAACCAAACTAAATGCCCGGGTGGGCTCCTCCGCCGCAGGGAGGCGGCCGGAGTCAGCCGGAGGCACCCGGGGCAAAACTCCATGGTCGCCTCTTTGGGGAGCTCTCTCTAATTCTTATATATATATATATATATATATATATATATATATATATATATATATATATATATATATATATATATATGTATTAGAAAATATATATATATATATATATATATGTATTAGAATACTTAAAATTAGTGAGCCACTAGACTATTGTCAAGTGTCATGAAAATAGAGTATGTGCACCATTGTGTTGGAGTCTAAAAAACTGTCATGACCCACACCCTATTTAGGGGCACGAACACGTGGGTACGTCCAGCCTACGCCGCAGTATCGACGGTAAAATGCTGTAAAGGTCATCTAGAATATATAGAATCTAAGACACAATAATATAACCTGTCATCTCCGCACGGAGGAATATAATCACAACTCAATCACATAATTCTAAGGAATATAAGAACGATGATAAAAATAAAGATAAAGATGAGATAAATAGTCTGAAATAAAGCTGAGTCACAATCACAAGTTCAGAAACCAAGACATAAAACAATATCTCAAATAAATACTACAAGTCTCAAAGTATCAAATTGGAATGTAATCTAGACAAAATCTAGGTAAACTAGGTCACTACTGGCAGGGCGTTCTCTACGAGCACCGGATCCACAGGCAGGTCCTGGTCGTAGACTCCATCTATGCCAAACCCGTAGTAGGTCGGATAGTCTGTATCTAAATCCTCTGAAAAACAACGGGGATTATCCTGTCAGGATATGAGCAAGTGCAAACGCTAACAGCAGTTCCATGTGAATTGACAAATACTATAAGAGACAATTATAATGAAATACAAGATGAAATATCAAGACTGGAAGTAAAACAGTACAAGAAAGCTGGATATCATGTCATGTGTGAGATATAAGATAAAACTAGAATATAAATAGTGGAAAGTAATCTAAGGTATGATGTAAACATAAAAAGAAAGTGCCATGAGATATTAGAGCGTTATGTGATCGGCTTGGGTCAAGATCAGGCTATTCCATTTGACCGGCTATGCACAGGTAGTATAATAGTATAGGGATCAGGCCAGCCAAAATGGAAAGCTATGCACAAGTAGTATAAGGTCAGGCTACACCCTACGTGTGGTGAGGGTGGAGCTATTCACAAGTAATAAACAAGTAGGGGTAATGATCACATAACCTCTAATAACTCTCCATCCCCGAGTAGTATAATGATTCCAGATATGACAGGTCATGACACAGGATTCGAAGAGCAGGGGGCCAACCCAATCCAAATCGGTGTCTATACAAGTACTTGAAACAATATCGAACAATATTTTCACATACCAGGTAAACCACGAAAGACATCTCATGACAAGATTCATGTATACTAGTCCGTGTATCCTCGTATTGAGAATCAAGTATAACACTATAACTGAATCGGATATAGCACATATCAAAGAAATAAAAACTATCAGAGAATGTACTTGCCTGAGGTCCTGAGCTGAGAAAATCGAAACTACACACCACTCAATGAGCCACGAACAGTCAACTCACACAACAATCTCCTAATGCTGAAACAGATATTACCGGCATTCTCAGAATAGTCAATTTAGCAAGAAATACCTATCCATAAGTCCAATTCTGGACACAGAGACAAAACGATAATTTCGGGTCAAAACGGTGTCAGCCGTTGGACCCGTTTTGCACCGAAAAGCGTGCTAGAATCTATGGTCTCTAAAGTCATCAAACTACATGTCTACAGGTCTAGTTTGACGAGACGAACCCAACCGTAAGTCCAAAGTTGGATTTCAGTGGGCCGTGCATAATTTTGTCCGTTGGATCGAGTTGCGGGCCCGCTAAAATAGTGTTCCAATCGACCATCTCAGAATCGGACCAAACTTGGTATACAGGACCAGAAAAATGAAACGGTCCTATTGGCGTAAGCTCCGTCTCAATGTGATGAACGTGCACAAAATAATTAACAAATTTGCAAAAAGGCCGATACGATGAATTTTGACGGATACGCATCAAATTCGTCGTGCACACGCGACCAATTTGAATTCCGTCAAAGCCCACATGTCCACGAAGTCGATACGCACCTTTCGATACTTTCAGTTCACGGTCGCCCGGATTGACGGGACGGACGGCGTATAAGAATAATTTTCCTAAAATTTTAGTTTTTGAAAACAGTTTTTTTTCTTAATCTTCACAAACCAATAACTTTCTGTATAATGCATGAAAATCAAATCTACAAGAAGGATTTTGATCTCCTATATGTTGTCTACAAGTTTCTTCAGAAGGTTTTACATGGTTTGCGATATTCTGGTCACAAATCTTCTGCCAGGTTGGTCGGGTTCGTTCGGTTTTGAAGAAAAAAAAAGGGGGAGGGGTCGGCTCGGCCCTTTTCTTCCTGGGTGTGTGCGTGTATGCGTTTGTGTTTTTTTGTGGCTGTGTCGGGCCCTCATTAAGTTCTGGTTTCTTCGCCCAGAGCCCCCTCGTGGCGTACTCCCCTCAGTGTTCCCCTTCTCTCGGTGGGCCCAGTCACCCGCCAACCCTTCCAGATCAGCCCCTTCATTAGGCTCACCCCCCCTCGTCCCAACCGTCGCGCACTAAGCCAACCATTCGTCCCCCATTCCCCCCTTGCGCGTAGACCCCTCCCCCAATCCCCTCATTCTTTCCACCCAAGCTAGCACTCCCCTCCCCTCTCTCCTCCCTAGTCGTCTAGCCCCCGTCGTCCCCGCTGTTATCCCCGGCCCCCCATGCCCCCTCCAATTCCCGTCCCCCCTTCTCTTCATCTCCGGCAAACTGCGCCCCCCTCGTCCGTGCCTGGAATCCCCGCGGCGGTCTCCCAGGACGCCGTGGCCTGTGGTAAGGTGGTGGCGCCACCCCCAGCGTGCGTTTCGCTCCTTCCTATTGGGACATCTCTACCGACCGCCGCCCATCCCCAGTTCATCTCTCAGACAACCCCCTCAGCTGACACCCTTCGACCCGAGCAGATCCCCACCTCGACAGCTTCTCTCCCATCAGGTGGCCCCTCCTCTACCCTTTCACCGACAGCACCCCCACCGCCGTCCTTTGCCGACAAGCTTCGTCCGGACCTGGCGCCAGCTAAGGCGCCTCTCGTCCCTGACTTCAATCTCCTAGACATTGAGTACTCTCGGGTATCCGCGGTGCCATTGGTGCCATTCTCTGAACAGGAGTTGTCATCTCTGTCTAACTCATTTCCCCACACTTTCATTCTCAAATTCTCATCCGGTTGTCCCAAGCTCTCCAGGGTGCAGGAGACGATAGCCAGCTGGAGACTTTCAGCGGATTACCGTGTAGGCCCCCTCGATCCCAAACACATCCTTCTCCACCTCTCATCCGACTTAGACCATAAATTTGTCTGGTCCAAAGGCACGTGCAGGATCGACTCCCACCAGATGAAAATCATCAAGTGGTCTACCAGCTTTAGCACCAAAAAAGACTCAGCGATTGTTGCTGCCTGGATCACTATGCCTAACCTACCCCTCATCTGCTTAGTCCCAGCGGCTCTCAGGCGTATCGCGAACTCCTTCGGCACGTTTGTGGCCTCAGCCCCTGAGACCAGTAATCTCACCAAAGCCCACTTCGCCAAAATCTGCGTGGTACTCGATCTCACCATCGAACCCCCCAACTTCATCAACATCGAGCTGGGAAACCGGACCCACACCCAACAAATTCTCTATGACAACCACATCATGTTCTACAACCACAGTCAACTAAGAGGGCACCTCGAAAAGCACTGCCACCGACTTCATCCAGAACTAAAGAAGAAACCAACCCGAATAGTCAGTAAGCAGACTGATAGGAGGACACCCCTGCTACCTATCCTTTCTCACCCTAATTCCCATACTCGATTTGACTCTGGGGACGATACGTCAGTTAGGAGCGAATCTCCTTGCAAAACTCTGATCCCTCACAGCTCCCGAGATCTCACCCTATCCAATCAGTTTGATGCTCTCGAATCGGAGGACACGGCAGACCAGGAGGAGATAGCCGCTTCCCTAGCAGTCAGTGCGCTTGTCGAGATCCCCCCAGCCCGGTAGGCATAGAACGGTCCATCGACAGTATCACAGAAGTTCAACCGCCCACATCCGAAGATCCCGTGGTTGAGACCCTAGCTATTCTAGGTCCTGACCTAGTTCAGAGAGGGCTCCAAGTCCAAGCCGCGGGCTACCCCCTGCAGCTATCCAACCTCCTGACTGGGAGCACCAGCGACTCCATAATCATTCCACCAGAGAATCCTACCCTCGACTCAGCCGGAGAATCGGTCAGTCAGCAACCGGCTACGAAGGAGCCATCAGACACCAATCCCCCGCCCTTAACTGAAGCAGGACCTTCCACTTCGAGTAAGGCCAAAGCCGTCCAGAGACCCACCGAAACCACCACCATCCAAACCAGATCTGCCGCCAAGCGGAAAACCCTCCCCCCCAACACCATTAATGCTTAACATCCTATTCTGGAATGTCCGCGGTCTGACGAACAAACCGACGATGAGGAGAATAACCAACCTGCGAAAATCCACAAAATTGACATCCTTATTATTATCGAACCTAAAATCCCTCCCAAAAGACTAAAGTCTATTCAACTTCTTCTCGGCCTTCCTACGGCCATAGCTGGCAGACATGATATCTGGATCCTCGATATGAAGGACGTCAAACTTGGTGTCATCAGGAATCCAGGCAGGCCCTCTCATGCTGGCTTGACCACCCTAGACTTCCTGATCGCGCCATCCTCTCAGCGGTCCACGGCAGCTGCGACATTACAGAGAGAAAACAACTCTGGAACGACCTCCTTGACATCCACCACCTTCACACCAGGTCCCCTTGGCTATGCATTGGAGACTTCAACGCGATCACCTGTAGCGCAGAGAAAGCAGGAGGTCGTCCTTCCCCCGTTCCGGCCATGTTTGATTTCAACAACTTCATCTTCAATGCCCACCTAACCCTAATCCAGGTCACTGGTAATGCATTTACCTGGTGCAACATGCAGGACGGCGACCGTCGTCAATACTCTAGGCTCGACAGAGCCCTCTCAAACGCCAGCTGGCACGAAATGGGGATCTCCACCAATCTGACCCACCTCAACTCACTGAATCAGACCACAACCCCCTGTTGGTCGAGATCAAAAAAAAGACAACTTCTTCCAAAAAGAATTTCCAATTCCTCGACTTCTGGACTGGACACCCCAATTTTGGGCATCGTTACGGAAGCTTGGAACAGCGAGGACTCCCCAACCCCCTTATCAGGGTGTACAACAAGCTTAAGGCCACCAGAAAAGCCCTGTCCGTTTGGAGCAAGCGAGCCTACGGGACATCTTCCAATCCGTCCGTGTAGCCGAGGACGACGTCACCCGCGCCGAAGCCCAGGTAGTCACGGATCGCTCGCCCACGGCTAGAAGAGCCCTCAACCTCACCAGGCCATGCTCATGTTCAGAATCAGAGTGGAGACCGATTTCTGGAAGCAGAAAGCGAGGTTCAAATAGGACCGCAGAGGGCGACAAAAATTTGAAATACTTCCATCCTCTGCGTTAACGGGTG
>JANAVB010014190.1:5000-52468 GCA_029216955.1 Iris pallida | reverse complement strand
ACAGAGAACTTGGAAGGAATTCAAGAAATTGTTCAAGAAGAAATTCTATCCGTACATAGTACGAGAGGCATTGGTGAGTCAGTTCGAGCACCTAGAGCAGGAAAACCTTACCGTCGACGAGTACACCTTGCATTTTTCTTGCCTCAGCCGCTTCGCAGAGAGCATGGTGAGCATCGAGAAGAAAGGCCGAAGGTTTAGGAAGGGATTAACTCACGAGATTTGCCTAGCCATTGCCACCAGTCAAGCCACCACCTACGAGGAGATCTTGAAGGTTGCACAAGAAGTAGAAGAAGAGCTGAGCCACAAGCCAAAGAGGAATCAAGATGCATTCGGAGGAGGCAACAACCAATCAGCACCGGCAAAATGTCCTAACTTTACAGGGAAGACCTCAGCACAGTAGCACCAGTAGCAGCCACGAGCAGCCCCATGTCAAGTCCAAGATGTTCCTACCTGCCAGTATTGCATGAAGAAAGGCCACATTCAAAAAAATTGTGCGGTAGATTAGGGTTGTGTTGGACTTGTGGATCCAACCAACACATATCTTGAAATTATTCGAAGAGAAACGCGAGTGCCCCACCACTACCAGCAGCACAATGAGGGCAGGCTTTTGCTATGATCATAGAGGATGCGACAACACCATAAGGAGCAGCAAAGGTAACTCCTAGTAGATTAAAGTAGCGATAATGAAGGATAGGCCTATATTAGACTTTGACCTGAGAGTACTTGAAATTTTGATAACCATATATTTTCACTATTCATCCTAATAGATAAAGCTTTATTAAATTTTGAGGACGAAATTATTTTAAAAAGGATAGATTTATAAACCCTTGGCCCAATTTTTCCTATATATCTTTTTTATTAAATTTCTCCCATAATATTTCCTTTTTGTAATGAATGTTAAAATGCAAGATAAGTATGGTATATAAATTCTATAGTGATTAAATAAGTGAAAGGGGAGTCTATGCAAACACTAAAAGAAGGGGGGCCTCCATGCAACTCTAGAAATTCAAATTTCCATCATAGTCGACCCTAGAAGCTCTGCCTCTATCCAAATGTTCAAATCCAAATTCGATTTGGATTTCCCTTGATCTCCATAAGAAATACCTCAACCAACATATATATATATATATATATATATATATATATATATAGAGAGAGAGAGAGAGAGAAAGAGAGAGAGAGAGGCAGAGGCAATCGTTTCTTCTGAAATAACGTGTAGGCAACTCTAGAGTTTGTGTCGATAATCACAAAATAAAATTAACTCTATATCACCTCCACAAAACAAGTATCAAGATAGTAAATAAATCAGAGAGAAATGCGAAAGTAAATAAAGATAAGCAAAGAACATACGCAAACACAACAGTTTTAACCTGGTTTCCCTCGTGGAGGACTAGTCCAGGCTTGAGAACTCTAGCTCAGGATTAAAATCCACTATTTTTGAAATAGTATAAACCATGTGCCTTTACTCAGAAGAGCACGCCAACTTCTTACAGATTGCAGGTGGGAAACTTGGAATTGTCCAAGTAACTTTTCTTTCACTCTTGCACACAACTTCTAGCTGATATTGTACTGAGCACCTTGGGCTAAGGAGAGTTGTGGCTTAGGAGATGTGGAAGAATAAGGCTTAGAGTAGTAGCTTAGAAGGCTTGAATATTTGAAGGTGAAAGATGATTTGAAATGAGAGAATTCAAGCTCTATTTATACTGCTCTGGGGAGGCAGAGTTCGGCCCGAATTCTGCCCCAGGAATTTAAATTTTTGAACGTTGGATAGCTTGTACCAAGCAGGCCATAAAAATCAGTTCCTGTAAATCAGGGGACAGAGTTTGGCCCGAACTCTGCCTCCTAGGTGGCAGAATGGCCTTTGGGAATTTGGGCTTTGTTTGGCTTGGTAGAGCTTGGGGAGATATGTCTAGGGGTTGAGATGACACAGTGCAACTCAACGTACACATTCTCCTAGACTCAATAAATTAAAGATTACAGACTTGGAACAAATAGAAAAACCAAGAGTCCTTTGATGACGCATTTCTTCTGATATTTGAGCAGACCTAAAGATATTTTTCCTTGATAGCAGTCGTCCAAAGATAAACAGATCTGAAAATCTGAATACCTTTCGGGGCTTTGCCCCGAACCTCCGATGCGAGGCCCCGGATAGGCCGCTAGGCGGTTCAGAGAATCTTTTTGATGATGTCGTCTTTGGTCATCATTAATTCTTTATTGCCTATGTCCAGGTTTGATCATGCTTACTGCATGTCTACAAATACTTGTTAGGCGAGCAAAATATATTGCAGTATGATACAAACATGGTAATATGATATAGGACAATTAGGACAATGCTAAGTTTAAGTAGCAACATGATAGTGAGTATATGAATATTAGTGACATCATTATGTTAAACTTAATTGATTAGCCATATTCAAAAACATGATGTAATCATTGGGCTAACATCATCCCTCTTCGAACCCTAGAAATCTTTTTTTTCCTGCCGTAGAGAACCTTTGAGCAGGAGCCAAGGAGCATTTGAGTTTGTGCAAATAGAGGTAAGTACACCCCCTTCAAATTATCTATTGTTGATTTTCTCTTACCAAAACATTAAAAGGGGGTATAGTAGTAGATGCATGATGAAATTCCTAGGTAGACACAGACATGGGGACTTTTTCTAGTATCCAATAGATATTGATAGATGAATCGTTTTTGTATTAATAATAGCATGATATTGATAAAGGAATAATACTTGTATCCATTAGTTTCTTTTGTATGTGTCTTTTTGCTCCCAAGGGATACTAGCTGGCGAGTTTACTTGTATCCATTGATATTAACATGAACCTTCACTTTGTTATCCATTGGATAACTGTTATATGAGTTTCCACTTATAATCAATTGATACTGGCCGATGGGGTTCTCCTTATTAACCCTTGGATGACACCATATGAGTTTTCCTCTGTACTTATTGGATACTGGCATCTGAGCTTCTTTGTATCCATTGGATACTGATAAGTGGGCATAAGCCCAATGTAAGTCCCTGTATAGGTATAACTATTTCAGATTAACACAGTTGTAATGGATAACTCAGTATCCTACAGGTCGAACAGACTGATAGGATGAGTCAATAGACAGGGTACTTATAAGGCTCTTTTGCAACTATACACCAGGGGGTACTGCAGCCAATGGAAATGTGGAAGGTAGAGACTGCATCTAGTTGTCCTAGACACATGGCCTTGTACCAAATATGACTTGCCCAAGTACTTATTTATTACAGGATGGGTATATCCATTAGACAAATAGGAATTCCTTTACTCAGGAAAGATATGTGGCATGGGTAATCACCTACAGGTAATATCCAGACCCTCTGAAACACTAAGTAGCATCTATGAGTAAGTACACAGGAGTTATTACAGAACAGTAGGAACACATGAGATATCTATTACACACTGGTTTGTCGGGGGAAGTTAAGTCCAGAGATGTTTATATGCCCATATGTAAGCTCCTAAATAGCAGGTTAATGAGTAAACTCCAATCCTACAGAACTGTAGCATTTATAATAGTACTATAACAAGGACTAGTAAGTCCTATATATATATATATATATATATATATATATAAATATATATATATATATATATATATATATAAAATAATAATGAATAGGAATAAGTTTGACATGCCAAGAAGGAGACATGGAAGCAAAATCAAACTCCACTATGCTAAGGAAACCAAACTGGCTAAAAGCTAGTAGACCCAAATTTGGCCTAGAGACTTAAAAGAGACCAAGTAGATATACTGTAATTGATTTTGAATTACTCATTGACAGTGTGATTTATAAAACAGGCTACTTGGACCCCGATACGCATTGTAATCCATACCAGCAGCTTAGGACCACAGGCAATACCTTTCCTTTCTTTACAGCTTTCTTTAATGCGTATTCTTCTCATTATATTGCTTTTTTCTGATTGATTGTCGATGTGTGTCTCATGTATACTAGTAGTTTATTTCATTTATACATAGCCCTTGTTCACAGTTAGCATTGTATTTCATATTGGACGTGTTTCTTACTTGTACTTGATCGAGTCGTATCGTGGGACGAGTAAGTCATAATTGAACTGCTACATCTTGTTTTGATTCTTGAAGCTAACCTACGAGTCCACACAAGAGGCGAGGGTTAGTAGTAGTTGTCCACGCGTGCGAGTCCACAATAGGGGCAAGGGTGATTCTTGAAGCTAACTTGCGAGTCCACACTAGGGGTGAGGGTTAGTAGTTGTTCAAACCTGCGAGTCCACGCTAGGGGAAAGAGTTTGGTTATCCGTTGACATCGTGACATGTGTTCTCTTGTTTTCTTCCAGCAGTTCATTTATGCGTAACTATTTCACATGTTCGTGTATCGTCATTACTTAGTCTTTCCTGTTTATATCCAGTTTTCCTTTCATGTATAATGAACTATAGAAAGGCATGTTTTATGTATCTTACTACTCCCCTGAGGACCTAATGATCTTTTCAGGTTTAGTCGAGTATGAGCCAGGAGCAAACGAGCAGGTTTGAGCCAACATCAGACCACGATACCACTGTAGTGATGATGTCATTAGATGATTAGTGTAGTTTGGACTCAGTTAGTTTATTTCATGTCTTTATTTTATTTTCGTCTATTGGTAGTGAATTTGTATCCACTGGATGTGATTTGGATTCTTGATAACAGGGAAACCTCATTTTATATTATTATCCAGTGTTCAGTTATTTACTATTCATGTGTACTTATTGGAGTTGATTGTATCATATTTATATGGATGAAATCTAGACGACCATGTTAATTATATAGATTCTGTGACTTGTGTATACTAGACAGCATTCTACCACCGACATTGCGGTGTAGGCTGGACTTGGACATAGACTCGTATCCGAAAAGCGGGTGCGGGTCGTGACAAATCCTAACTGGATATGTTGAAAATTTTACAGAGAACTTGGAAGACATTTGTACATGGAGCTGATGTAGATGATACCTGCGACCTGGAACCTCAGGAGGATACAGCTTGCTTAGAGGAGACTACTATAGCTCCTAGGCTAGATTGTTATATTGTTTTCTGTTTTATCTAGCTACTCTGATTTGTATTATTTTATATATTTCTGTGTGGTGTTGATAACACTTAACTTATTTTATTATGGATTTGTATCTTTTTTGGAGTATTTACTATCTATCTTATTCGTGCTGATTATCCATCTCTAGATTGTGATTGAGTTGTATCTTCTGAGTTATCCTCCGATTGGAGTGTATATTTTGTACATGTACCTCTATATATTGTTAGATATTGTTGAGACCTAGGACGGTGTTCTACCGTCGACACTGAAGATGTAGAAGCATAAAAATTTTAGCAGTCTTGACAATCATGCGCCCAAGCTAGGGAAGTCATATGCGTCAAAGTTACCAGAGCAAGCTATGCGCCTAAGACACCAGAACAAGCAATGCGCCCAAGTCACTAGCAAGCTATGTGCCCAAGTCACCAGAGCAAGCTATGCGCCCATGCGCCCACTTTGGACTCCTTCAGAAGGGGCGCATAGCCCTGTTTCAGGCTATGCGCCCAAGTCAGGACAGCCCCCGACTTGGTCAAACCCACGTCAGTCTCCACGAGCAGTCATGCACCGAAGCATGCGGCCATGTCAACCCCACGATCAACCCACGATCACGCTGTCTGCATGCGCCTACACTCTATGTCCCAAAGCAGGACTATGCGCCTACATAAAAATCAATATATTTTCTTATGTGGGCGCATAACATTATTCCATCATAAAAATGCCTATAAAAAGGAGTCTCATACCTCTTCAAAGGACAGAACGGAGAGCATCTCAAGAGCGAAATTGTCGTACTTCTTGCTAGTGAGCCGAGAGTGAGCAATTTTCTTAGGTTTTCTTCCACTTTTGTAATCGGAGTGTCAACGGAGTAAAGGAGCAACTGGCGCTCGATCTCCATCGTCCTATTCCCTTTTTTGTACTCGGGGATCCTCATCGTAGGATCTCTCAGGCGTACTCGATTTGTGGTGCCTTGCGCCAATAAGAAAAGATAGCATTTCTTTTTTTTTTTTTTGTGTATCCACAAAAATGGCGACTATGCTGGGGACTACCTTTTCCTCTGATGAGAAGGTGGTGACACAATCGATACCGATAAAGTGGAAAGTGTAGAAGTATAGAATTTCTGGCATATCTAATATGCGCCCTAAAACAAACATGTGCCGAGAGTTCAATACATCAGAAAACAACAAAGGATAGTCAACACAAAAAAGAGGCCCTTGACTAGAGACTATTTTTTACATAAAAGAACCTTTACAGAAAGTGAAAGAAAGTCTAAAAATAGTAAGGCGCATTGAAAAAGCTGGTGCGCAGGTGCATCAGCTAGGCGCATCAAGACAGCAGCTACGCAGGCGCATCACTCCAGCGTCTCAATCAGGCACGTCATGTCAGCGTCTCATTCAGGCGTATCTCGTTGTGTCTCAGTATAGGCGATTCACTTCGTCTCAACTAAGTGCCTCGGCTAAAGGAAGCAGCCCTTTGAACATAACGCGAGCGGGCGATCAACCCCACTCTAGCAGAAGAAAGAGCTCTCTAAAGCCCAAAAAAGATGGGAGCACCACAATTCCGATCTGGGGCTCTTCCAGCATAACAAAAATGGGACGCGAATGTCCCAATCTTTAGATGCAATAGCACCTTCGGCCTGCGTCAGGACCCCGCGATCCTGACTTTTGGATGTAACAGTCACCTTCACGAGTGCCTACGAAGATAACTCGACGCATCTTCACCTTCGGAGCACCTCCTCAACAAAACGTACTCGGGAAAAGAGGCGCACCTCTACACTGAGCAAATGGGAGAAAATAGGGAACAAAACCCTCTGCCTACTGCTATTTATAGCTCAGACAAATCAGACCCATGCGCCAAGTGGCAGGCTCTCCGAAGTCCGTACAATAAATGTACATTTATGGAATGAAACTATTTTTGAAATCAGCCCAGTCAACATGCACAATCAAAACATTGGGAACCCAATAGTCGGGCCTAGGTGGATGCGCCGTCTGGCAAATCCCTGCGCCTTCTTCTGATGCCCCTAAAACAGAGGTCGAGCCTATGCGCTCACGATCCGAGCATTTAATGCTGAGTGACAGGCTGGACAGAAGCCCATGTGCCGATCACATCGAGCATTTAATGTCGCATGACAGAGGCGGCAACACGTCCCCTGAAGAGTCTCCAACCCTTAGTAGAAGACGAAGGGTCGATGACATCAGCACATCATTTTGTTTGTTCGGTCGAACTGTCTTGCCATGTGGCCAACCAAAGCGCATGCACCACCCCAGCCATGCGCCCAAATCTTTACGTGCGCCCCAAAGCCATGTGCTTGGACTCGCTCTTGATCCCTAAAGACAACAGCTAAAGTCCTCTGCATGCGCCCAATCCTAGGCGCATCATGTCAGATCGCTCTCCACCAAATCTGAGATCTTGAGCCACGGACATACGCCACGTTTCCTTTGACTCAGTTTAGTCCACGAAGGGGTGCTAACCACCTAAGATCTCAGAAACCGAAGAATCCTCTCAGTTGCCACGTGTCGGCTCTTCTGCAGCCCACAGGCGCAAGAGGAAGGATTCAATCCCCAAATCAGGGCACATCAACTATGCGCCCCTGCTAGCATCAGCCACGTGGCGTTCCTACGTCCAGGCGCATCCGACATATGCGCGCATGAGCAGCCAGCCTGCAATCTATAAATAGAAGGATCATTCCTTCATCATACACACAGACAAAGATAGACATACATACTCAGAGAGAATCACCTCTACAGAGGCCAGAAGAGACACTTAACATCCGCTTTTCCTCGCAACGCTCCGACATCCAGAGCAACCCAGACCTTTAGAGAATCTAAAATCGTCGTCAGATCGTCAACGGATTCAACGCATTACCACTCACTCCATCGACACAGTATCCAGATAAAAACAAAAGTGTACTCTAGGACTACATTTGAGTCCTACATTGTAACACTGTTCTGTTTGTGATTAAAATTTCAATTCAAAGATTTTAATGGCAAACAAGCTGGCGAATCTGCTAGGGACTTCTTTCTCCTCCGATAAGAAAGTTGTGTCGCAATCTGACGACGTGAAGGTGGGCTCCTCCCACAAGACATTAGTCGTACGCCTCAATCAACAAGCGTATGAGGAGTTCATCTCTGAAGGCAGAGCAAGTCCTTCGAAGCGGCTGCCGAAGCCGAAGAAGACCCGCCAAGCCTGGGTACGCAAGGTCGAGGCCCCTGGCACCATCACTGAAGGAGATGCGACGATGCAGCCTACCCTTCCCGCTGATGTCCTCAGCAGTCTGGATGCGCCCACGGGTGCAACATGTCCCTCGAGGAAACGTGGGGCTGACCACATTCCCTAACTATCTCCTTCTCAGTCAAGGAAGATGCGCCGATGGAGTAGGGGCGCATCTAGTGCCCTGTGCATTAACTCTGACCGCGGAAGGCTTTTGTCTTTGACAGACTCACTGTCATGGCGAGGATAAGTTGGACTCTGAGTACTATGCATCCCAGCAAGCTGGTACGAAGAAGTCCAAGACAGCACGGGCCACTCGCCTCGAACGTGCTATGCCGACAGTAAGTCAAAGGCATGCGCTCACAATCACGTGCATTGCCGATGGTAAGCTGTACAAGGTTGACTCGGGTACTTCTGTACCACGAACGAGCCAACCTTCAAAGACCTTGTTTCATTTGGGCGCATCCGCTGCGCTTTCAACGAAGCCGTTCGAGGCAAACTCTGTGGTCTTGAACCCCTGTGCCTACATTGGTTGTGCGTCTGAGGCTGGTTCAAACCACCCTAAATGTTGTTTTCCCACTACTGATCTGGGAGCATCTTATACGCTGGATCAGTGGGTACAGCATTCACTTGATCATCCCGGTGCTTGGCCTTGTCATGCGCCTGATAGGGGTGTAAAGGTGGCACTCTCCTCTAACAATTAATGTGATCATTCACAAACGCCGATCAGGAGAGTCGGCCGATAAGCATATGTGACCCTCATATGGCATACCTGTACTGTGGTCACCATCAACTGTTGTTGCAAGACAGTAGTCCTACCACAAAGGCAGTCTGTGTTCCAGCGACTGCAATCGTCAACACCCCTCCGACGTCGCCTCGAGAAGAAGGTGTTGATTGAAGAGGAGCCGGAACTAAAGGTTGCTTCTTGCAACGTAGTCTCTAACCCCTCATCAATCCGAAAGGTGACTAGCAACTCCTCGACCTCGTCCTCATCCAATAGCCAGCCGAGGAAGACCAAGGTGACTGTCCTGTCCTCAGGAGCGTTTGAAGGCACCCGGGTAAGAAAGAAGATTTCAGAGGAAGTAATAGCTGGAGGTAGTCAAGCCCTTGTTGATCTCATCCCAAAGACGAAGATATCCTCCAGAGCATAACTGGGGATAGCCAGGATGAAACTCCAGGAGAAGTAACTCTTTTACAGGAGCGAGGCTGAAAGTGAAGCTTCAACCGATCCATCCACTTCTAGTCACGTCATGACAGTATACATGACATGAGGTGGTGATACGGAGTCAGATGCTCCGCCAGCAGACCTCGTTCAGCGCATGGATACTTTGGAGGAGGACTCAAAACCCTCTCTGCCTCCATAAAAATACTGACAAGCAGTGTTTGAGATATGGTCAGCTTTAGCCAGGGCACCTTCCACCAATCCTGATCCAGAAGCCAACGGGGATTCAAGTGTGCCCCTTCAACGGGCATCCTTGAATATCGATTGCCACGAAGTACCTCGGGTATCGGAACCTTCAAATATACAACTCCAGACTGTACCACCTTCTCCGACTCCCAGCTCTACGAAAGACATGGTTGAGATGATCAGGGACTTGCGTGAACGCTTCGAGTCAAAGAACAGACAGGAGGAGCGCCAGAAGATGGGGATCCCGCAACCATACCCCCTCGAATGAAACAAAGTAGTCTATCCTCCCATGTATGAACCACAAACGTTAATGCCATATGACCGAAAGGACTCTCCACGCCGTTATTTAACGTACTTCCAGTCTCAAATGGGATATCTCCTGAAGGAAGATGTGCTACTCACCAACCTGTTTGTCGGGGCATTGAAAGGAGTGGCTTACGACTGGTAGTGCAGTCTCCCTGACAACTCCATATCCTCCTTTGATGACTTGACACACCTCTTTCTCGATCATTTCTACGACGGAAGGAAAGACATGATGATGGCGTCCCTTATAGAAGTACGTCAGACGGAAAAAGCGACCGTTTGAGCATTCATCGAACGATTCTGACAAGCTTGCTTGAGACTGCCACCGGGTATGCCAGAACATGCACTCCTCTCCTCCTGTAGCATGAACATGCTTCCTGTGGTTAAGCTCTGGCTCAACTCCAATCCTCCTTCCGATTGGAGCTCATTGATTATTGAGGCCGAAGCAGCTGAAAAGAAGGCATACAATGCTCGCCTTCTGGGAGTCAGTGCTGCCTTTGAGGACAAGGGAAAACGGCCTGCTACCAGCAACCCTGGACATAAGACGAAAAGGAAGCAGGCATTGACTGTCAATGTTTCTAAAAGCGCACAAGCACCTACTCAAAAGCCTCCGCTTATACCGAGGCCAAAGGAGGCCTACTCCTTCAACGATGAAGACACCTTGCAACTCTTCGAGATGTTGAAACATGATGATAAGATTAAATTATCGGACCCGAAGCGTCCCGACCAGGTTGGGAGAGTTGACAATCCGAGGTACTGTCACTACCATTGGTTTGTCGGATATCCAACTCAGGACTACTACGTCCTCAAGAATTATATCCAGCACATGATCAATACGAATGTCATCTCCGTCGATTACGAGGAGAAGACAGTCACGACCAACCTGGTGTCACTCCAATTCGGTACCTTGCCGCCAACCACAGCACAAGATGGCGTCGTCCCCATCCCAAAGGCGACAATGGAGGTGGTCAACCTACCACCTACCTGTGAATAAGTGGACTCATCTCACTCACCACATCTCGGGGAGAGATCATATGGGTTCACCCAGACCTCGTCTCTGAAGTTACTCAACCGGGGGTACGCTCTCCTTCCAAAACTAAGGACAAGAAGACCAAGTCTTGTCATATGGTCTCTTCCTCCACGGAAGAGGCACTTCCTGTACAAACGCGTTCGCAGCAGAACGCCCAACCTGACGAAGCTGCCGTCGAGGTGGTGCCTTCCTGCACCACTCCTGCTGCCCAGGAAGGGGGTCCATCCAGACCTCTAGCAGCCAATAAACAGAAGCACGTAGAGGCCCGCTTTGACAAGCCTTTGTGAAAAGAAAATGCTTCGGGACTAGCCAAGCCCCATAACTTTGACATACTGGCACAACTTGCCGGTACTCCTGCCCGCTTATCTTTGTTCGAGCTTCTTCATCTTTCCAAAGACACTCGCGAAGCTCTCTGTGAAGCCTTAAAGGATGCTGAGTCCTTCATCAGTCAGGTTAAGCACCTGAGGATATCCCAATAACATGTGCGCACTGCTATTGTGCGGAGGAGGTCATCCCTAACATAACCTTCACCCAACAAGACATGCTGCTCAAGCACAACCGGCACAACAGGCTGCTATATTACACAGGATATGTGGGTTCCTTCAAGGTGAAGCAAATTCAGATTGATCCAGGGTCTTCCCTCAGCATCATCCCTAGGACTCTGCTCTCATCATTGGAAATCCTGATGCACCATCTGGTGCCTTCCAACACTACAATCAGCGGTTTTAATGCCAGTAGAAATGAACTACTGGGCAAAATTTGACTGAAATGTTATATCGGTAATCTCCAAACCGAAGTGACTTGCTATGTCGTAGACGCCGACGTCAACTACAACCTCCTGCTAGGTCGGTCGTGGCTATACGAGTACATGGTGGTGTTGTTTATACTCCACCAATGCATGAAGTACGTGTCCACTAACGACATCATCCGAACAGAGTTAGCGAACATTGACCCTTTCAAAGGGGTCGAAGCCTGCTTCACTGATGCTAGCTTATATAAGTTGCTCGATGAAGGGGAAGCTAATGATGCTGATGACAAAGCAGAAATGGTGGCGGAGACGGACGTGGAGACAAAGATGATTCCCAATGCTCCTCTAAAAATTTGACTCAAAGAAAAACCACCTCAAATGTTGCCTCCCATGGCAATCAAGTTACCTGGAAAAGCACCGACTTCTCTAGGTAGAACATCTACCGAAGCTCCCTTGAAGATACTGCTCAAAGGAAAACCTCCTCAAATGCCGGCTCCCCTTGTGGCAAAACTACAAGGGAAGGCACCGGTCACCGAAGGAGCAGTTGAGGCACCCCTGAAGGTGCATCTTAGAGACAAGCCTCCACAATCCTCAGCCTCACTCAAGCTGCAAGAGAAGGCCCACATATCCCTCTCAGAGACCAAGGTCAAGTATGTGATGAGTTCTCTCGAACCAACCCCATTGCTCACGGATGAAGAGTTAGGAGAATACAATCTGCTGACATAGATGCACCTTCTCTCGACAATATAATCCCATGAGACAAAATCTCGTATTTTATCAATAATAGAATGTCTTTCAATTATTCTAGTCTTCTATATTAGAATGCCATGTATACACTAGATAACACTCTATGGTCATTACAAACACAAATAACGACCGTCAATCATGTAAATCGAGTAGTCCTGTCCCAAGGAGTCTGTTTTATAGTCCCATCGCGGAACCAGGACGAAGAACCCATCATCTTCGGCAAAGTCGAGCGTCATCAAGACCTCATGTCACTCGAGCCAGAACCGGATACCGACAGAATACAAGTCTATCGGTACACGGACAAGGCAAAGTAACTCATCCAAAAGATAGGTTACGATCTGAAAAGCAATAAGGGCCTGAACTATGACAAAGGTCGGCATCTTTCCCTTCGACTCCCAACACCTGAAGGAAAGCCGCAGGACTACTATCATCGTACTCGACGGAGGGTGGACTATGTTACGCCGCACTTCAGAGAGTTCGAAAGCGGAAGAAGTGGAGCACTCTTATTCATCTAAAGCATCAATTTAGGATTCTGATACCAGTATCTACCCAATCTTCAGGAAGGTACTATCAGTCAATATGGCATCTACACAATCTCGAGAGGGTGAAGGCGATGACCAAACGCCAGAATTTTTTAAGGAAGAATCTTGGGCTCAACGCCTACGAGCGCAGTGGGAGTCTCGTTTTGAATTATGTGAACCCCTACCGAAGACAAAGTCGAGCAGATTGACCGTGGGGATGGGTCTTCTTCCAAACCTATCTTCATCAGCAAGAGTCTAAAAGGAAGGGACCGGGATTCTTTAGTCCAATTGGCCAAAGAATACATCGACGTCTTCGCCTGGAGCTACGAAGATATACCGAGACTTGATCCCCAGATCGTGATGCATAGACTTAACATCTTACCTGATGCCAATCCTATAAAGCAGCAACAAACATCATGAACGCTATCGATCAAGAGGTGGACAAACTCTTGAGTAGCGGGTTCATTCGTAAAGAGCAACATCCGGATTAGATGGCCAATATCGTCCCTGTCACCAAGAAGAATGGGAAGATACGAGTCTGCATCGACTTCAGAGATCTCAATACTGCTTGCCCGAAAGACGAATTCCTGCTTCCAATTACTGACGTGATGATCGACAATACATGTGGCTTCGCTTATTCATGGACGGGTATTCCGACTACAACCAGATCAAAATATTCCCCGATGACGTAAAACACAGGTCATTCAGGACTCCGAAAGGGGTTTTCTGCTACACAGTGATGCCCTTTGGTTTGAAGAACGGTAGTGTTATGTACCAACGAGCTATGAGTACCATCTTCCATCAATATCTACGCAAAACAGTTGAATACTATGTTGATGATATCGCCGCCAAGAGCATCTCAAAGGTAATCACTTACAAGACCTAAAGATAGTCTTCGATCTCATGCGAGCGCATCAACTCAAGATGAACCCCGCTAAATCCATCATGGGGTTTCTATTAGAAAATTCTTGAGCTTCATTATCACGACGAAAGGCATTCATGTTGACCCCGAGAAGACCAAAGCCATCCTTGACATGAACCCTCCGAAGAACTTCCGATAACTTCGAGGCCTGCAAGGGCGTCTTGCATACATCCGAAGGTTTATAGCAAACATTTTCGAAAAATGTCAACCCTTCATCCAGCTCATGAAGAAGGGAGTCTCCTACGTCTGGACAGAAAAATGCCAGAAAGCTTTCGATGATATCAAAGCTTACCTGACGAGCCCGCCAGTCCTGGTGGCACCCGTCGCAGGCAAACCATTTCTCCTCTACGTCCGTGCCATGGATCATTCTCTCGGCAATTTGTTGGCTCAGAACAACGATGCAGGCTACGAGCAAGCTATCTACTACCTTAGTAGGACAATGATCGGGGATGAACACCGGTACAACCTCGTTGAAAAGGAATTTTTGGCTTTGGTGTTCACCATCCAGAAGACTCGTCATTACGTTTCGGGCCAGACAATTCATGTCATCTCCGGAGTCAATCCACTCAGGGTTCTCATAACGAAGTCGTGATCATTGAACTCCCGACTAGCTACATGGGCAATCCTGTTGACACCGTATAACATGGTATGTCCCACAAAAAGCCGTCAAGGGCCAAGCTCTAGCCGACTTTTTGCCGCGCACCCGATCCCAAAGTCCTCCAGACTCTATGAAGACATCCCGGATGAAGTCCAAGAATCAAACGTCACCGAAGAAAACTCCATCTGGCGGGTGTTTTTTGATGGTGCTTCGAGAACAGGCCCCAAAGGTCAAATCATCGCAGGAGTGGGGTGGTCTTAGTCTCCCCCGATCAGCTGGTCATCCAGCGTGCTTACACCCTTTCGAAGCCGTGCTCCAACAATATTGCCGAATACAACGCTCTCATCATGGGACTCCATCAACAACTGGGGATGGATCATCTGGAAGCTTATGGCGACTCAAAACTCGTCGTTAATCAAATCCGAGGGCAGTACGAAGTTCGTCATAAAGATCTGGTTCCTTACCATAAAGTTGTATTGAATATTATCTCAACCTTCACCAAGTTCTTTATAGAACACGTACCTCGGCTACAAAACCTGGAGGCTCACACTCTGGCTGGCCCCGCAGCTTTATTAGCAGCAACCCTCGGGACTCAACACTATGTCACGGTAGTTGGTCGATACTTGGTCTGTCCTAAAAATAACCTATGCACACAAATGGCCCATGCCATGGCGACAAGTGTCGGTGTTAATGTCTGAGACTAGAGGTTCCTATTCGTCGACTTTGCTGTCTATGGAATTCTTCCAGAAGACCCGAAAGAAGCCGTCTCGGTTAGAAGGTGTTTCCTTCGATTTTATTATAATACAGCTACTAAAACGCTGTACCGACGTTCCTACGATGGACTTCTCCTTCGATGTCTATCCAATGATGAAGCAGCCGAAGCCCTTCGGGAAGCTCATGACAGAACTTGCGGGGCTCATCAACCCGGGCCTAAGTTACAAGATCGACTACGACGCATGGGTTACTACTGGCCAACCATGGCAGTCGACGCCGTCGACTATGCTAAAAAGTGCCATGCTTGCCTTCTTCACGCCGACTTTATCCATATCGGAACCACTACATCCTACGGTCGCCTCCTGGCCCTTCGAAGCTTGGGGTATGGACATTGTGGGACCTATCACCCCTCCTTCATCGAAGGGACTCCGTTTCATCCTAGCCATCACTGTCGACTTCTCCAAATGGACAGACGCAGTTCTACTGACAGAAGTGAAAAGCTCTAGGGTGATCAGCTTCATCAAGCATCATTTCATCTACCATTTTGGGGTACCCTGTAGGATTATCCATGATAATGGTCCACAGTTCATCAGCCATACTTTCAGCAGATTCTGTAACAAGAATCGTATTCAGAATGTGGTATCAACCGTCTACAATTCGACAGCGAATGGATTGGCCGAGGCTTTTAACAAGACTATCGTCAGGCTACTTAAAAAGGTCGTGTCATCCAATAAACACGACTGGAACGAAAAACTCAGCGAATGCCTGTGGGCCTACCGTACAATGGTACGGACTCCGACGGACAACACACCGTTCTCTCTGGTTTACCGAAGTGACGCGGTACTGTCTCTCGAAATCCAGATATCCTCACTCGTGTTGCAATCACAAACCAGTTGATGGAACAAGACAATCAACGTCGCCGTCTGCGAGAGTTAGAAGCACTTAATGAGAAACGCCTCTTAGCTCCACAGTGCATTGAACTTTATCAAGCCCGTATATCACAAACTTTCAATAAGAAAGTCAAATAGAGGACTTTCCAAATAGGCGACCTGTTTCTGGCAGTCAGGAGGCCGATTGTGTTGACTCATAAAATGCCAGAAAAGTTCGAACCCAAGTGGGAGGGACCTTTTATCATCGAGATGGTATACTCAAATGGTGCTTACCGCCTCGCCCGACCCAACGGAGACTTGTTCATGATGCCCATCAATGACAAGTTCCTAAAGAAGTACTACTCTTGAGATAAACCTAGATATGTACTTCCACCCTTACCCAGCAGGAGAGTCAATGAGCTTAATACTCAGAGTTCACACACTTCTCTTCTGCACAAATCCTGTGCTCCTGGAACCCAGCTGTTCCGTTGCATTATATCTCCAGTAGAAGAACAACCACATCCACATTACCTCTAAGTTGATCCTCTATGCCCCACAAAACATAATCTTACACTCCGTAAGATTACGCTAACTATCATGTTTACCATGTCCACATTACCTCTGAGTAAACATCCCGTACAAACAACCCCTGCGTTGCTGTACATCTACCGTAGAACTTCCATGTCCATATTACCTCTGAGAAGTTCCGCATACCTCCCTCCAGAGTCATTCCTACCACGTCCATAATACCTTTGAGTAGGAAAACTCCACCATAGGAACCCCATATTTGCTACGTCCACATTACCTCTGAGCAAACATGTCGGTCCTCTCAAACTTATTATCTGTACCTTAAAACCAGGATACACAAAAGATAATAGGTCCACAAAAATCACAAACACACCAGAAAATTCTTTATTTTTGTCAAAGAGTGAGGGATTATATTTCAAAAAAGGGAAATCCCTAGTCATCACGGGGAATAGTAGAAAGTTCCTCGATCTAGTGCTTTAAGGCCTCAGTACGGGTATCCATAGTGGCCAAATCTCGATGTTCGGCTTCACCCTGTATCACCGCTACGGCCTCGGGAGCAGTATCGGCTTCATATTTAGCATCCAAAACTTTTTGCTGGCAAGATAGAGCAAGGATGTGGCGCTGTGAATTTTGCTTCCTCTTCCTTGAGTATCACATGCTCAGCCTGGGTGCATTCAGCATCCAGTAAAAGTTGAGCCCGTTGATCCTCGAGGAGACGAATCTTGGCAGTTATCTCCGTTATGCTGCTATCCAGGGAGGCTCGATGTTTAGCCTTCTCCTCAACGGATTGAGTCAGCCTCTCCGCTGCAGCCTCAGCATCAGCCACCTGGTGGTCCCAGATGACCACCGTGTCCTGTTAAGCCAACTCAACCTCGGCAATCATTTTTCTCTGCTCTTTTTCTATCAGAGCAGAAAAATCATTCTGCTGAATACTCTGGAGTTCGAAGAGATGTTGGTCGAGCTCGGCCACAGAAGCCTCCAGTATGTCGGCCATATGATCATGGCCCCGATACGAACGTATCAAACCGATATAGGGGAGCGCCATGGCTTTCGCCGTCGCGAAACTCCCGTTCGCATTCAGCACTGTCGATACTCCTTTCTACAGCATCTTATACACTGCCTCGACAGTAAATTGTATATACTCATCCGCATCAGCCAACACTTGAGGCATCATAGCAGGAGTTGGAGGAGCTACTGTGCTGGATGAAGGACCTAAAAAAGATCCACCGACCTTAATTCGCAAGGCTGAAACCTCAACATCAGCGGACCCTCCCTCAACGGGGACTTGAACTTCGTCGCTAGCTCGAGGAGCCAAGAGGGCGGAAGGAGCCGAATGGGGTATCGATATCATCCTCCAAGTAGGAGGAGCAACAAAGGGTTCTTTCACCAGCAAACCCTTACCCTTTTCGATCTCGGAGGGACCACCGACGTCTGGGGTTGTCTCATCTGCCTCCAAAATACCACCTGCAGCCAGCACAGGGCCTTCCTCCTCCGGCAAGACAGCAGGATCAGCACCCGTTTCCTGACTCGACATTTCCTCTGGAGTCGGGCTCGACAGACGAGTCTCGCCTCCCTCATCAAATCCCTTTGCGGGAATAGAGTCTGTCAGTACCTTCTAGAAACGGTGTAGCCGACCTTCCTTCATCATGACGAAGAGAGAAATCAACCCTCTCCTCTATTACAACCACGTTTGTTGCCCCTACTGCAGGCTCAGGGACCTCTGGAGGAATGTCATCCGAAGAAGACGAACTTCATTCCTCTTCCTCATCCGAAAGCACAGCTTCTGCTGGGACCTCGATATCAGAGTCCCCTACGGCAGCTTGTACTATCCCTTGAACTACTGCACCTTCAACTTCCCCTTCAGCACAGTCCGAAGATACTAAAATCTCCACAGAAGTGACATCATCAAGGTTCTCCTCCACGGGAGATGCCACAACCGGCAGAATGTGCTCTTCAGATGTGCTCACCACCAACTTCGGTTTTTCTAGCACCTGGTTTTGAAGCTCGGAGTTTCCTCTTCATCGTCTCCGACAAAAAGAAGATATATGTCATAAGAATGGTAGAATGAACCAGACTATTTGGGACGTCCTTACCTCTACAGGAGCTGATTCTGTTGACACTACCTGTGGCACTGCTTTCCTCTACCTCTTCGGCGCAGAAGAACTGTCGAAGCATGGAAAAGGAACAGAAAAGTCCATGCGGCTCAAAAGTTCCTTAGAGCTTCATGCGGCTCGAAAGTCCTTTAGAGCTTCATGTGGCTCAAAAGTCTCTTAAGGCTTTATGCGGCTGGAAAGTACACGATAGCTCCATGCGGCTCGGAACAAGCCACGTGGCCTCATGCGGCTCAAAAATAGGCCTTTACAGCTGGCCATAAATGCTCTGAACAGATGGCTTATTAATTACCTTGACACAGCGGCAGCTCTGACAATGACGGTTTGACAGCTCTGACATAAAAGTGAAATGATGACTCTTGACATGCTCCTAGAGAGACGAGGAAACTCTTTACAGCTGGCACGATCTACCCATTTCCAAAGCTCTTTATGCGGCTCAGTTGCAAGGACGTCTATGCGGCCCAGTTGCAAGGGCCTCCATGCGGTTCAGTTGCAAGGGCGTTCATGCGGCTCAGATTAAAGAACGTTCATGCGGCTCAGATTAAAGGACGTCTATGCGGCTCAGATTAAAGGACGTCCATGCGGCTCAGATTAAAGGGTCCATGTGGCTCAGTTGTAAAGATGTTCATGCGGCTCAGTTGTAAGGACGTCTATGCGGTTCAGATTAAAGGACTCCCATGCGGTTAGGATAAGGCCACCCTTATACGGCTCTGACACGAGTCCATACTCATGTGGCTCATCTATGACAATCCTCCATGCGACTTGCAGCAGTTGGGACATGTGGCAGGAGTTGATCAAATCCTAACAATTCAGATTTATGGCAATCGACATAACAGGCAGTTGGGACACATAGCAATAGATTGTCCAAGATTTATTCACTTGGATTTGCTGATATCAACAAATTATTACAAAGCAGATTTGTTGCGATCAACATTAATTGCCCAGATCGAGTTCCAATGAACCATGCAGATTTGGTGTAATTAACATTAACTGCCCAGATTTGTTACAATCAACATTTAACTACCCAGATTAATTTCAAACAAACGAGATCAAGGCAAATCTTCACCAAATTCCTAACTGCCCACTTTTTAAGGAGCAATTACTGCACACCCGACTTATCACGAAGTCCTATAAATAGCAAGGTGACATTCCCTTGCAAATGCCTGGACAGAGTGATACTCACAGAGCTTGAGCAAAGATATTAGTAACCCCCGCCCACACAAAGAGCATTTCTTTCCCGGAACCGAAGCGACGTCCGATCGTCTAAGGAGTAAGGCAGAGTTGCCGTCACTCTCCCGAGCCTCTACCGTCACCCCCCAGAATCAAAAGTAAACAATTGTACTTTAGACTGCTTTTCCTAGGTTTTGTTTCTAGGCTCTCTTTTGTACAAGCGAGTTTGTATTGTGAAGTAAAAGTCCAGTCCTTCCATAAAACTGTTCTGTTCTTTTACAATCAACGGCAAACAAGAACCGGCCTCCGTGTCAGAATTTCTCTTCGGATGATCAGTCGAGGGCTCTGCCTGAGTACCCCCCGTGGATACGGTAGGGGTATCTCGGTAACCAACCTCTGGCGGGCGGTACAATCGAGCCTTCGCCAACATGTTCCCAGTCGCTTCTAATTGGGTGCCGACAATGAAACTGATCTCCCTATCATATCCAGGGGATACGGTGTTCATCGCACAATAAAATTTGGCAGCTAAGAAAAGAATCGACGGTCGTGGATTCAAAACTGGCATGGTAAAGCGAGCTCCGGTGCATCCGGCATTGTAGTAATGCCAAGCTCGTGCCCCATCCAGTAGACTCCCAGTATACCCCAGGCTAGTACTGGGGTTCCCCAACATCAATTGAGCATAGCCAAATTCACGTGTAAAACTGCTCGTCAAGTACGGCTCCAAGTAACACTGGTTCTTATTCCGATACACCAGATGGGACGGCCGGATGCTTTGCAACCAACGGAATCCCCACGGAGGCAGAGTTGTTGTGTCTTCACCCGAATCTGCTAAATCTTTATTAGCCTCGAAGCCTGTAAAAATGGGACCAACTTTAGTGATCTTCCATCCCTGAAGGTAGGATAAAACTTTCCTACAAAAAGGAACGCCAGTATGCAGCCATTTTCTCTGGTAGAAGCGACGGAGGAATGCATCTCCGGCCATGTGATCTTCTTCCTAGCCCAGACTCATCACGTTGGGATGGTACAAAATTAACCACCCCATCAGATAATGAAACGGCAGCTCGACGCGGAAAAAGTTTCCATTCTTACCTCGTTCATGAACGACGTTACCCGCGAATTCAAGTAAACCTCGCAGCAGGTTACACACCATTGCAGGGAGTAGAGCCAAGCGACGGCCAAAAACCAACTTCACAGCTGGCAGGATTAGGTTTTGGGTCACCCTCTCCACAGAGCCTGACCCGTCTGAAAAGACGTAATTCCGGAGTCAAATCATCAGATAAGCAGCCAATACTGCTTTGGACGACATCCGATGAGTATAGTACCAAAAAAAACTATAGAGACGCTCGTTCGACTCCCGATCCTCATTTTTGCGAGGACTCTTCTCATTTAGTCTGCTCATTTCAGATAGCACTTCAGTTCTGGAGAGAGCTGGCGGATTCGTGAACCGAGAGGAATCCTTCGTGTCTTGCTTAAAGACATAATCCCTCCAAACAGTCACATGGGGCTGCGCTCCGCCCTTATCCTTCTTCTGTATATAATAGTGATGACTCGCCACTTTTTTGAAGACAGCCATCATCTCCTCGTCTTTGTCCCCCAGGACTTAGAACTCCTCGTTAGTCGGAAAGTACTCCTCGTAGGATTCTGATCCCCAAGGAAGCCTCGATACCTCATACATTTCATGAAGTGCAAGTCCTAGCTCCCCCACCGGAGTGAAAAAGGTCCCGGTCTGGGTATTAAACATCTCCATGAGCACAAGGAACATATGCCTGTTGATGTCGACGCCCGCCTGGGCGGTACAGATATCGGCAGTCAGCCCAATCTCCCTGAGTTCGGTTCGAAACTTCGTCAGAACCCAGAGTGTCAGCCCATCCCACTTGGATACGTAATGACACCAACCTTCTACCCAAAATTAACCTTTCGGGTACGACCGCTTCGATGACAACATACGATTGACGAAAGTCGAAGCACCAAAGGCAAAAATGTCGGCAGGGACGTCACTATAAATACTCCCAGGATGCAGAGTTTGCCAGGTGAAAGAGGACCCAGCCCGCGTAGTGGCTAAAGTATCCCTCTGGTTTGAGGTAGCATCGATCCTGATGGTGCCTGCCATCGCTCCTCCCTGAGATGGGGTTAGCTCCCATGTCATCCTCCTCTTGGAAGCAATACGACAGAAGGCTGTCAAAGGCCATTGACGCTCGAGCAGCTTAATAAACATGTTCACCCCTTGGTTGTGAAGAACCAATCTTCCCTGATCCTCAACACCTTCGCTTTAGTAGAAGTGAGGTGATCCCCAAACAGGAACTCAGGCTTCAAGAAATTCACATTACCAGAATCGACATATTTCAAACTACCACGCTCCATCATCCGTTGGAGGGACACATACTGTTGTTCCCAGATTTGGGTCATTCTCTCGGAAGGCTGATCCAGCATGATGGCAGCTCGGACAGGATTTATCACCTCCTCGTGATAGTCAACTCCCATTTGACAAAGAGCAGCGTCTAGAAGTACTTCGTTCAAAAGCGGGACGGTCATCGAAACTGGCGGTCAGGAAAAGATGACAAAGAGTCAGATATGTTAAAATAATAAAATATCTGAGCCGCATTCTCTTCAGAAGCGCACACACTGAACCAAAGCTCAGGCGCATCTGAAAAAAAGCTTCAGCGCATCATCAGGACTCGAAGTCCATGCGCATCAGCAAGAAGCTTCAGCGCATCATCAGGACTCGAAGTCCATGCGCTTCAGCAAGAAGCTTCAGCGTATCATCAGGACTCGAAGTCCATGTACGTCAGCGTATGTGAGTTCTAAAAAAAATTACTCAAGTACAGAAAGGTACGGCAAAGAATGACAAGAATACCCACCAATCATCGCCGACCGAATGTCGGCGGGTGTCCTGGGGACATCGTCAACATCGACCTTCGCAGGCTCTTTTTCTTTTCTTCGCCCTCGGCCGGCACCACCACGAGGAGTCTTAGGGGCCATTCTTCAAGTTTTGGAAGAATTTCTTAAAGACACAAAGAAGAAAGACTCTCTCTCCATCAGACGCCTATTTATAGACTTGGTCATACGCGTGAACCGATGAAGGGTGACGTCAGCCGCCGCTTGAGGTTCTGCGAAATGGTAACTGCGGATATTCCAAAGATTATCATTAATAAACCGAGGCGTTATCATTTGCATTTAAAGGAAGCATGCACCTAATCATATCATGCGCGGAGCAGTTACGCACCCAGGACAGTCATGCGCTCCATCAAAGACATGCGTCCACCATGCTTCTTATTCAAAGTATTCCAAAACTTGACGAAATTTTTTAAAAACTTTGAAGGAGGTCTTGTAGAAGCATAGAATTTCTGGCGCATCAAGAAGCTTCAGCGCATCATCAGGACTCGAAGTCCATGCACGTCAGCAGAAAGCTTCAGCGCATCATCAGGACTCGAGGTCCATGCACGTCGGCATATGTGAGTTCTAAAAAAATTACTCAAGTACAGAAAGGTACGGCAAAGAATGACAAGAATACCCACCAATCATCGTCGACCTAACGTCGGCGGGCGTCCTGGGGACATCGTCAACATCGACCTCCGCAGGCTCTTTTCCTTTGCTTCGCCCTCGGTCGGCACCACCGCGAGAGTCTTATGGGCCATTCTTCAAGTTTTGGGAGAATTTCTTAAAGACACAGAAGAAGAAGAAAACAAAGAAGAAAGACTCTCTCTCCATCAGACGCCTATTTATAGGCTTGGTCACACGCGTGAACCGATGAAGGGTGACGTCAACAGCCGCTTGAGGTTCTGCGAAATGATAACTGCGGATATTCCAAAGATCATCATCAATAAACCGAGGCATTATCATTTGCATTTAAAGGAAGCATACGCCTCATCATATTATGCGCGGAGCAGTCACGTGCCCAGAATTGTCATGCGCTCCATCGAAGACATGCGCCCACCATGCTTCTTATTCAAAGTAATCCAAAACTTGAAGAAAAGTTTTGAAAACTTTGAAGGGGTCTTGTAGAAGCATGGAATTTTTGGCGCATCTACTACGCGCCCTAAAACAAACATGCGCCGAGAGTTTAATACATCAGAAAACAGCAAAGGATAGTCAACACAAAAAAGATGCTCTTGACTAGAGACTTTTTTACATAAAAGACCTTTTACAGAAAGTGAAAGAAAGTCTAAAAATAGCAAGGCACATTAAAAAAGCTGTTGTGCAGGCGCATCAGCTAGTCGCATCAAGACAGCAGCTACGCAGGCACATCAATCCAGCGTCTCAATCAGGCGCGTCATCTCAGCGTCTCATTCAGGTGCATCACGTTGATGTCTCAGTATAGGCGATTCACTTCGTCTCAACCAAGTTTCTCGGCTAAAGGAAGCAGTCCTTTGAACATAACGCGAGCAGGCGATCAACCCCACTCTAGCAGGAGGAAGAGCTCTCCAAAGCCCAAGGAAGATGGAAGCACCACAATTTCGATCTGGGGCTCTTCCAGCATAACAAAGACGGGACGCAAATGTCCCCATCTTTAGATGCAACAGGCACCTTTGGCCTGCGTCGGGACCCCCCAATTCCGACTTTTGGATATAACGATCCCCTTCACGAGTGCGTACGAAGACAACTCGACGCATCTTCACCTTCGTGAGCATCTCGTCAACAGAATGTACTCGGGCAAAGAGGCACATCTCTACACTGAGAAAACGAGAGAGAATGGGGAACAAAACCCTCTCTCTGCTGCTATTTATAGCTTGGACAAATCAGACCCATGTGCCAAGTAGCAGGCTCTCCGAATTCCGTGCAACAAATGTATATTTATGGAATGAATCTGTCTTTTTATAATTAGCCCAGTCAACATCCACAATTAAAACATTGGGAACCCAACTGTCGGGCCTAGGTGGATGTACCGTATGGCAAATCCCTGTACCTTTTTCTGATGCGCCCAAAATAGAGATCGAGCCTATGCGCTCACGATCCGAGCATTTAATGTTGAGTGACAGGCTGGACAGAATCCCATGTGCCTGTTACATCGAGCATTTAATACCGTGTGACAGAGGCGGCAATATGTCCCCCAAAGAGTCCAACCCTTAGTAGAAGACGAGGGGTCGATGACATCAGCACATCATTTCGTTTGTTCGGTCTAACTGCCTTGCCACGTGGCCAACCAAAGCGCATGCACCACCACAGCCATGCGTCCAAATCTTTGCGTGCTCTCCAAAGCCATGCGCTTGGACTCGCTCTTGATCCCTAAAGACAACAGCTAAAGTCCTCTCCATGTGCCCAATCCTAGGTGTATTCTGTCAGATTGCTCTACACCAAATCCGAGATCTTTGAGCCACAGACATACGCTACGTGTCCTTTAACTCAGTTCAGTCCACGAAGGGGTACTAACCACCCAAGATCTCAGCAACCGAAGAATCTTCTCAGCTGCAACGTGTCGGCTCTTCCGCAGCCCACAGGCGCAACAGGAAAGATTTAATCCCCAAATCAAGGCGCATCAACCATGCGCCCCCGCCAGTATCAGCCACGTGGCGTTCCCACGTCCAGGCGCATCCGACATATGCGTGCATGAGCAGCCAACCTACAATCTATAAATAGAAGGATCATTCCTTCATCATACACATACACAGACAAAGACAGACATACATACTTAGAGAGAACCACCTCCACAGAGGCCAGAAGAGACACTTAACGTCCACTTCTCCTCGCAACGCTCCGGCATCCAGAGCAACCCAGACCTTCGGAGAATCTAAAATCGTTGTCAGATCGTCAACGGAGTTAATGCATTACCACTCGCTCCATCGACACAATACCCAAATAAAAACAAAAATGTACTCCTAGGACTACATCTGAGTCCTACATTGTAACACTGTTCTGTTTGTGATTAAAATTTTAATTCAAAGATTTTAATGGACAGGGAGCGCTCAGAAGATTTTTATCGTGAAGTTCGATCAGCAAGCATTTGAAGAGATACTCTTGAAGGACAGATCTACTCCCTCAAAATCAGTGAAGCCAAACAAGTCTTGCAAGACTTAGCTTCCGAAGGCTCATGGTGCATATCCTGTCAGTATCATAGAAGATATGCAACCGAAGGACTCTGTCACGTGGGCACATGGAGCTCCTCTGTGGGCGCATAGCTCTGCCACAGAGGCTCCTGACAAGAAGAAAACATATACCATTCCGGGCTCTACTATCCCAGCGACTTCTCTCTTGTGCATTCAACAACAGAGTGTTCAACGCTCGATACTTGGCAAAGGAAACCACAACGATGCCAGGAATCGAAGTGTTCGACACTCTGGGCAAACTCAGCGAGGGTCACAAACGAAGGAGACAAAACTGGAAGAAAATAGTGCTACTTTACCAAGCATGTGCCCAAGAGGGTGTGTGGGCGCATAACTCTGGCTAGAAGACTTATGTCTTCGACAGATTATGCACCCAGGGTCATGCGCCCAAGGATGCGCCCAAGCTCTACTGATCCATACTATGCGCCCACATCCAGGAAGCTCAGGCATGCTGCCAAGACTTTTGGAAAGTATGCGCCCAAAGGCAGACTCCAGGGTCTATACGCCCACAGCAAAAAGACAGGCCCCAACGCATATAGCACGGGGCTGCCTTCAAGGTCATCACAGAACTTAGGTATGGGGGTTGCCCCTGCATGTGAACTAAGTCCGGATGTGCCAACTTTCGTTACAAACCCAATATGCAAAGCTCGGCGATGCCTGTGACATGGGTTTTAAGGCAAAACTCCCTTCCGCTAACTTACGCGATATGATAAATCATAAGCATAAAGCGAGGAAGGATACGGCAATTCATGGCATACATCCATGCACCAGTATTGTCATCAACTGTTGCTGCTCCAAAGCAACAAGAGTGCCTCAGAGGCAGTCCGTTTCGATGACTGCATCGCTCTGATGATAAAAAGCCGCTGTGTGTTTCATCCAACATGGCTTCATGGGATCCTCCTTACGGGAGCCCCAATCAAAGAAGGTGGACCACGAACCCAACTTTTTCTCTCAGTTCTACGAACAGAAGAAGAAGAAGTCTACCGACAAATAGACAACGAGCTGTTACATCTAAAGGAGTCTATATGGGTACTCGGTCAAGGACGAGATTCCTTATAGATGATAAAGACTCCCAAGCTGGAGATGATGATCCTTCAGCTGGGGGTAGTATTCCCTCAGAGTCTGAAGCAGATGACCTTCACACCGGGGGTAGCCTTCCAGATGACGATGATCTCTCCGAGTCTGACGGTGACTATCTACCTCCCCTACCTGAAGATGAGGGACTTTTTAACTCAGAGACAGACAGTATCAGAACCAGTTGTACTATTTCCTCTGTTCATCCTAGCATATTATCTACATACATGGCGGATGGAGAGAGACCTGAAGAAGCTAGTGATCAGACCAACAAACGGCTAGAGGGTCTTAAAACAGCATTCGCCAAGATCACTGATATGCTTACCAGTATTATGGTGGTCTAAGCTGCTGGGATATTCCTCCACCCCAACCAAACGTCTCAGCACACGTTAGTTTGGCTCATAGAAACAACCCTCTTTTACTACAGAAGGATTATTATTCCGTTGCGCCTCCTCCAAATCTTGTAAATACTGGGGGTGGTCTTTCACCAACGACGCCTGACAACCATACAACAGCCATTTCTCAATATCTGCTTAATCAACAGGATGCAATTGATTCTCTTGTTGCCCGTCTCAATACCATCTCACACAAAGACAAGCTTCAGAAGATGGGGATATCTCAACCTTATCCTCCTGAATGGGAGAATGCTACTTGCCCTCCTATCTACAAGCCACTGACGCTAAATTCATTTGACGGGATGACTTCTCCTCGCCAATACATGACATACTTCAACACGCAGACTCTACACTTACCCAGGGATGATCCGTTCTTATCAAAGTTGTTTATTAGCACCTTGTAGGGGGTAGCTTTTGAATGGTTCTGCAGTCTGCCTGACGGTTGTATTAATTCCTTTAAAGACTTGGAGAGGTTATTCCTCAACAGGTTTTACGAGAGTGGCATGCATGTTAGTATGTCCACCCTTATCGAGACCAAGCAAAGGAGGACCGACTCTGTCATTGCTTTCATCGAATGCTTCAGGCAACTAGCGTTGAAGATGTCCTTCGGTATACCAGACTCAGAACTTATCGATACTTGTCGACAGAACTTCCTTCCTACAGTGAAGTTCTGTTTGGGTATACATAAGTATGATACGTGGCCCGCTTTCTTTGGGGCCGCTAATGTTGCTGAAAATAACGTCCCTAATCTGGAATTACTGGGGTTGAAAACACCCAATCTGAAGACAAAGGCAAGCACCCTCAAACTATCCCTGTCTGTGGGGGTAAAGGAAAAGAAGTCTTGAAGGTCGACACTTCCAAGGGAGCTTCCAATTCTCAGGGCGCTCCTGACAAACCTAAGGAGAACGATGTTATTACCATTTTTCACACATTAATGAAGGGAAATAAACTAACATTGCCTCCACCACGATGTCCTGCGGAGGTAAACCAACTCAACGATCCCAAGTATTGTCTTTATCATCAGTACATGCACCACTCTACCAAGGATTGCATCGTCCTGAAGAAGAAGATACAACATCTTATCGACAGCCAAGTGATCAACCTCGAAGTTGAAGACATGGTCGTATCTTCTAATATGATCTCTCTTTAATTTGGTGACTTTTCTTCCACAGAAGTCCCAAACAGCGTAGTCCCAATCCCCAAGGCAATAATGGAACTCGTCAACCTGCTGCCAGCTTGCAACTCAACCTTGGTACCACTCACGACTGAACGTGGTGAGATCATGTGGGTCCATCTGGACCTTGTGCAAGAAATAATACAGGGGGTGGTATCTTCCAAAGTAAAGAGGGGCAAGAAATACAAATCATGTCATATGGTGTCTTCTCCCATTTATGAAGTTCTATCTGGCGAGACGCGATCTAGGAAGGCTTACCTACATACTTATGACCCTGCATAAGAAGAAGCAGTACCTTCTCAAGCTTCTGCTGCCCCTACAAGTTCAAAAGTCGGTCCATCTAAGCCCTCAACTACCGACAAAGTCAAGTAGAAGGAGACGCGATTTGACAAGTCTCTGAAGGTGCCAACTCCCGAAGGCATGGATCAGCCTTACAACTTTGGCACACTAGCACAGCTGGCCAATAGACCTGCCAGGTTGTCTTTGTTCGATCTATTGCGACTCTATAAAGAAATACGGAAGGCCTTAAGTGAGGCATTACTATATGTTGACTCTTATCTCGCTGAAGTCAAAGCCCCCGCTGAAGATCCCGTCTCGTGTCCTCACTGCCACAGTACTATAGAAGTGGTGCCCAACATCACCTTTTCACGGGAGGACATGCTACTCAAAAATAATTGTCATGATAGACCTTTGTACTATACAGGGTATATCGGGGCGATTAAGGTGGATCGGATGCATATCGATCCAGGTTCCTCCCTCAACATCATTCCTAGAAGTTTACTCCAAATTCTAGGAATCCTTCTGCACAAGCTATCTGCAACCAATACAACTATCATAGCTTTCAATGCTGGGAGAAGCAACCCGCTGGGCAAGATCCGTCTCAACTGCCAGATTGGTAATCTCCGAACAGAGGTTTCTTGCTATGTAATCGACGCCAATCTATCCTACAACCTTGTTGGGACGTCCGTAAAAGAAGTGTACAATATATCTACATGATTCTAGGTCAATCTGGGCCAAAGTCAACTCTTGGTCAACTTTGGTCAACTCTAAAGTCAAACTAGGTCAACAACAAAGCTATCTTGGTCAACTGGTGAAACTTAGGCTATCAAGGGTCAATTTGGTCAATGGTCAACTATTGGTCATACTAAGAGTCAACATTGGTCAACACTAGCCTATTCTAAGAGGCCACTCACAACCCTACAACCAAAACATTTCCTATACATTATCTATCTATCTATCTATCTATCTATCTATCTATCTATATATATATATATATATATATATATATATATATATATATATATATATATATATATATATATATATATATATATATATATATTTTTTTTTCTATATATATATATATATATATATATATAGAAAAATATATATATATATATATATATATATATATATATATATATATATATATATATATATATATGTGCCTATGTATATATATATATATATATATATATATATATATATATATATATATATATATACATATATACAAAGTAAATAATATAAAATATACAAAGGGTATCTACATATGTATATGTATGAGCACACATACATACAACCCAAACTCTCCTCATATAACATCATATATACATGCTTACAACTATTAAAAACCCTCATCTCTCATAATCCTATATCCCATCTAACCACACACACAAAGAAACTATGATATTGATGAATATGAATCTTGACTGATATAAAACTAACTCACTCTCACATATACATATGATGACTAAACTAACCAAGCCAATGCCAATATTCCCCATATATCCTATTTACTAGCCTTAACCTCATCTAGCTATTTCCCTTCTAACTGCTGCTACCACTGCTTTCCTCATATGCTTGCTGCTACTGCAACATGCTCTACTGCTGCTGCTGCTGTAATTTCAATTGCAGGCCATAGCAATGCTACGCCAAGGAAAATCAAGCCAACAAAACAAAATCAAGTCCAGACCATTCAATGGCCAGACCCCTCTCCTGCTATCCAGTCACTCAAGACTTCCTACTGCACAAGCCAAAACCCCCAAACACTCATAAATATCAAACTGAGAACTCATCCTCAATATGCATTCGAACATAACCCTATATTTAAACATATAAATATATACAACATGTAATCCTAAATAATTTGTATATCAAAATCAAACCCCAACTCTCTGTCAACCAACCCAAACATCAAACCCTACAGACCCAAGCTTGAACTCATTCTCAGGAACTGAGAATGCAACCAGAGGCAAACATCAACTATATTCAGTATACCAAAAACATCAAACATCTTAAATACAAAATCAAAAACCCAATTTTATCTCCGTATCAGAAAAATGCAAATTTCAATGAAATCGAACCCAAAACAATTTGCTAAACCCAAAATTCATTTCGAACAGAGGTAAGTCACCACGCATATGTGTTAGGGGGTGTCCTCGTGTCCACAAATCTGAACACAAAGTGTCAAGGTATACAAAAACATGTATTAGTGTATAGTATACAGAAATGCCCAAACACAGCCTCGTGCGGGCGTGTCACAGGCTCGTGCACTCGACACACGACACCAGTGTCCTCATGCACGTGTCCCTGTGTTCGCCTAGAGTAGAGCTACATGTTTGAGTGTCTGTATCGTGTCTGCGTGAGTCATGTCAAGAGTTATACGTGTGTATCAGTACGAATTTTTTGCGCGTGCACAGTGTGTACGAAACCAGTGCACATGTGATTTCTCACTCGACACGACACAACTCGACACGAAACTTTGGGGGAGCCTTGTCAAACATTTCCCCACCTTTGTGTCATGTTTGACATATTCACGTGGCGTGTCCACTGAGAAATCGTGTTTGGATAGCAGGACAGTGCACCGCAGCATTGTACAGCGTGTCCAGTCCAGATTTGGATACGAACACAAGTGTGCTCGTACTCAGAGACACAAAATCATAATCCCTACATGTAAGGCTACAAATCCCTTCAAATAGAAATAAAAAATAACAATACTAATTCCTATCAAATATTTCATCGAACACATATTCAAAAACACTGATACGTGTCCGATACGGACACGAAATGGACACGAATTCCTACCAAACTTGGGCTATACCTAAGGGAACCCTAAATTGATGCATGTATCAAAAGAAATTACGAATTTAAAGGTGTTTGATAGGTTTTACCTATTGAGGGTGAAACCTCAATGAAAAGGCTTTGAAATGAGAGCTCTTCTCCCACTTGCAATGATCCCAAGCCCTAGAATCCTTGCTAGCTAGTCACCAATGATGTCCTCTGCTGTTGAGGAGTCCAATGTAATTGGTTTGGTCCAATTTTGTGGAGAAATGAGGAATTGGTGAAGGTTTGGGGAAGAACACTAATAGGAATTTATGTAGGTATTTAAAAAGAGGCAAGAACTTTGATGATGTGATTAAATAGGGGTATGGCCTCTTGATGGCTGTTGATAAAGGCTAGGGTTAGGGTTTTAGATGAGTGGCTAAGGCTTCTCCACCTAAATTTAGGCTAATCAAAGGCTCACATCAAAAGTAGCCTTCTTAACATAATATCTAACCAAAATATCTCCTAATATAATATCTAGATATTAATCTAACTTCGTCATTAAGTCTCTAACCTTCTAATTAAACCTCTATGAACACCATTAACTTCTAGGTCAAGTCTCAAATAATTAACTAGCACATATTTAATTAATATAATTTATAATTTCATAAAATTATCAAAATGACCAAAATGCCCTTAGGCTAAAAAGTTGCAATTAGTCATCATATCAGATGGTTAGGTCCCCGTGGTCAAGGTTATTCTCTAGGTCATGCAGTCTCTAGGGTTGCACTAGAAAAATATCAAAATCACAAGTCATGATTTTAAATAGTTTTAAATTGATTTAAAAATCACCATAAATCATATAATGATTTAAATAACATTATTAAATAATTAAAAAAATACAAAAGTTTAAAATTAACCTCATTTTAGAAACTGGGTGCTACATCACCAGTGCTTCAAGTACGTCAACAGCGATGGCGTCGTAAAGACAGAGTTTGCCGATATCGATCCTTTCAAAGGTATTGAAGCCTACTATGGAGATTCGGTACTTTACCAATTGCAGCCCTCCAAGGATAACGGCAACGAAGCTGACGATAAAGCTGAAGTGAGTTCATCTGCCAGTGATGGTCCCCTGATTATCCGAGTCAAAGGATGTACTACTCCAAAAAGTACTCCATAGCCTCTCACAATCTTGGTTAAAAAGAAGAACCCTGATAAGGTCAAACCATTGACCATCACTCTCCGCAAAACACCTCGGGTGGAACCTGCTGAAGTCCGTTCTCCCAGTCCTAAAGAGTTACACTATGTGGTAAACTTGTCCAAGGCTGTGGCTCATGTTCCAGTCAATGATCCTCTCAATGAGTATATCAATACTCAAAATAATGTACCTTCAGTGGATGATGTTATCCCTGAAGAAGAACTTGCATATTTTCTAAGTAAAGGTTTATCTTTGAATTACTCCAATGTATACCAATCTATAAACCAGTATATAGATACAATATACACTCTAGAGCACGGCATAGGACCACACCTCTGCATGCCGGTCACAATGCCTCATCTGCGAGAAAAAGTCTGGCCAGAAGATATCCACTGCTTTATTGTTCTAGCTAGAAATAAGGGTGAAGAACTAATCATCTTCGGTCGAATAATTGGTGAAAGAAAGTGCATTTTGGACTCTACTTCTCCTAATCACAACACCGAAGCTGACTATGATTCTGGGAAAATGCAACTTTACCTATATAGTTGGCAGGCCAAGAATATCATCCAGAACATGGGATATGATATAAAAAGCGACCAGAGGCTAAACTACGGTCAGGGACGACGATTGCCAATACGTCACTTTGCTCCTCCCGAAAACCCGAGAACTATTATCAATAAAACGGTGTTGGTTTGGGTTACGTCACTCCTCCAACAACTCCTGAAGGATCAGACGTCGAAGCAGATTGTTGTTCTCATTCTTCTGATTCTTGCCTCTGGGATTCAGACTCCAGCATTAGAGACATGTTCAAAGCAACTTTGTCCGTCAACATGGTGTCATTTGACCAGATTACAGACGATTTCCAATCGATCGAGCTTGAACAATAGGCTCAAAAGATAGATACTAGGTGGGAGTTATATTTCGAACAATGTGAACCACCTACCGAAGACGAAGTCATCTTTGTTAATTTAGGAGATGAATTATCTCTTAAACCAATCTTCATCAGTAAAAGTCTGTCTGGCGAAGAACGATAATCTCTTATACGGCTTATAAGAGAATACATTGACGTCTTTGTATGGAGCTATGAAGACATGCCAGGCTTTGACCCTAAAGTTGCTATGTACCGCCTAAATATCTCGTCTAAATACAAGCCAGTGAAGCAGCAGCAACGACGATTCCAACCAGATATCTTGGAGGCCATCGAGAGTGAAGTCAAGAAGCTTATTGCAAGTGGATTCATTCGCGAAGAACAACACCCTGACTGGGTCGCTAATATTGTTCCAGTCATGAAAAAGAATGGTAAAGTTCGAGTCTGTATCGATTACCGTATTTTAAACTCTGCATGCCCGAAAGATGAGTTCTCTCTACCGATCACCGACGTAATGATCGACAATACTTGTGGCTTCGAGCGGATGTCCTTCATGGATGGGTTCTCAGGCTACAACCAGATCAATATGTTCCCCGACGATGAGAAACACACATCTTTTCAAACAACGTTGGAGGTATACTGCTATACGGTGATGCCCTTTGGATTAAAAAATGCAGGGGCGACATACCAACGAGCTATGAACACAATTTTTCGTAATCATTTGCACAAAACAGTGGAATGCTATGTAGATGATATTGCAGATAAAGTTGTCTCAAGGGCAACCACCTCTAAGATTTGAGAACGGTGTTCGAACTAATGCGTGCACACCAACTCAAGATGAATCAAACCAAGTCTTTTCTGGAAGTCTCCAGCGGCAAGTTCCTTGGTTTTGTTATCACTTCAAAGGGCATACATCTTGACCCGAAGAAAAGTGAAAGCTATCCTCGATATGCATCCCCCAAGAAATCTCAAAGATCTACGTGGACTTAAAGGAAGGCTAGCCTATATCAGACGATTCATTTCAAACCTTTCTGGAAGGTGTCAACCGTTTACTCAGCTTATAAAGAAAGGCGTATCTTTCGTCTGGACTGAACAATATCAACGCGTATTTGACAACATCAAGAAGTATCTCACACGCCCCCATTATTGGTGGCTCCAATAATGGAGAAGCCCTTCTTACTATATGTTCGTGCTATGGACCATTCCCTTGGTGCCCTATTAACTCAGAAGAATAAAGGTGGCCATGAACAGAAAATCTACTACCTTAGCCGTACGATGGTGGGTGCCGAGCACAGATACACACCTGTGTAAAAGAAATCTTGCACTGGTATTTGCTATCCAGAAGACACGCCAATATGTGTTTGGGCAGACTATCCACATCATATCTAAAGTCAATCCTCTCAGAATACTCATGACTAAAACAGATTGTCTTAATTTCCATTTAGCTACATGGGCAATGATGTTGACTCCATACGATATCTTGTTCGTTCCTCAGAAGGCAGTAAAAGGCCAAGCGTTAGCTAATTTTCTAGCAGCTCATCCAGTGCCAGAATCGTCCAAACTCTACGATGAAATCCTCGATGAAGTAGTGGAGTCTAACACCGTAACTGAGAAAATCCCCATTTGATGAATGTTCTTTGACGGTGCATCAAGAACAGGACCTAAAGAAAATATCGTGGCCGGAGTAGGCATCGTGCTTGTGTCACCCGACCATCTGGTTATACACCGTACATATTTTCTCGTGGAACCCTGTACCAATAACATGGCCGAATATAATGCCCTATTGATCGGCCTTCAACTGGCAAAACAACTGGGAGTTGACTATCTAGAAGCTTACGGTGATTCTAAGCTAATAGTTAGACAGGTCCGAGGGGATTATGAAGTTCGTCACGAAGATATCATCCCATATCACAAAGCGACAATCGAATTGGCATCTACTTTTGCTGGATTCTTCATCGAGCACATGCCTCGACTACAGAATATAGAAGCAGATGCTTTAGCTACCAATACTCAATAGTCGATCATAGTCTCTGGTCGAAAACTATTCTGTGTGAAAGATGTCTTGCATATTCATCACAGTTACGTAACAGAAACAAATGTTAATGTTAAAGACTGGAGATTTCCTTTCATAGACTACGGCATCTATGGAATCCTTCATGGGGATCCAAAGGAAGCAGTATCTGTCCAAAGGCGATCCCTCAGATTTTTACTATAATACAGCTACCAAAATATTGTACCGACGCTCTTACGATGGGCTACTGTTACGATGTTCATCAGACACAGAAGCTAAACATGCACTCCGTGAGGCTCACGACGGAGTTTGTGGTGCACATCAACCAGGCCTCAAATTACAAGATCGTCTCAGACGAATGGGTTATTATTGGCCCACGATGATAGCAGACGTTGTTGAATATGCAAAGAAGTATAGGGCTTGTTAGTTCCATGCCGACTTTATTTATCAACCTTTGGAGTTTCTACACCCGACGGCAGCATCTTGGCCTTTTGAAGCCTGGGATATGGACGTCATAGGCCCAATCAGCCCACCATCTTCCAGAGGACATCGGTTCATCCTAGTTATAACCGATTACTTCTCCAAATGGGCGAAAGCTATACCGCTCACCGAAGTGAAGACGTTGAACGTGATCAGTTTCATCAAACATCATGTTATCTATCGCTTTGGCCTACCTTGTAGGATCATCCATGATAATGGTCCACAATTCGCGAGCCATACATTTTATCGATTCTGCGATAAGAATCAAATCCAGAATATAGCCTCTACTTCCTACAATCCAGCGGCTAATGGGTTAGCAGAAGTCTTCAATAAGACCATCATTAAATTTCTTAAGAAGTTCGTGTCTTCAAACAAACGCGATTGGAATGAGAAGCTCGGCGAATGTCTCTGGGCCTATCGTACAACGGTCCGGACTCCAACAGGCAGTATGCCATTCTCTCTGGTTTATGGGAGTGAAGCAGTTCTTCCCCTAAAAATTTAGATTTCTTCTCTTCGAGTAGCCTTAGCTAGTGAGTTGACTGCCGAAGAAAGTTACCGTCTGCGACTACAAGAACTCGAAGTGCTAGACAAAAAATGCTTATTAGCTCAGCAGCTTATTGAGCTATACCAAGCACGCCTTTCTAGAGCCTTTAACAAAAAGGTGAAGGAAAGAATCTTTCAAGTTGGTGATCTGGTCTTAGCAGTGAAAAGACCAATGGTCATGACGCATAAGACAAAAAAAATTAGCCTAAATGGAAAAGTCCTTTCGTTATAGAATCAGTATATTCTAATGGTGCGTATCGACTAACCTTACCTGATGGTGACTTGCTCATGATGCTGATCAATGGCAAGTTCCTGAAAAAATATTATGTGTAACCTTTGTAAATAGTGTTCACATATTTTCAGTCATGTAAATGTACAGTGCAATATTTATGTGATTAAAAAAATTATTTAACTATTAGCCGTATTTCAATAGTTGAATACGCCATGGATAATAGGTCCTCTAAAAAGATTCTCCAGTAGAATTATTTCCTTTTTTGACTCTGCCCAAACTCGATCTGACGAAAACAAGTCACGTCCATATTACCTCTGAACTGTTTTTCGATAATTATTTCCCCAGTGGGATGATTAAGAAACGTTTTGCCATGTCCATATAACCTTTGAGTAAAGCATTCATCAAAGATAATCACGTCCATATTACCTCTGAATTATCCACTCCTACCTAATGTTATATATCCTTCTACGTCCATATTACCTCTGGTCAGATATAGAACATCCTCTTCTATTATGTCCATATTAACTCTATTAGCAGTTTCTTTCAACTTATTATCTACATTCAAGAACCCTGAATATAAAATGATAATAAGTCCACATCAAATTCCTCAGCGAAATACCCACCAGAAATATTCCTACTATGTCCACATTACCTCTAGTTCTGATATTTAACAAACTTCATTCATGAATTTTGAAAGCCAAAAGATTCTTTATTAAAACGTCTATCAAAAAACGGAGAAAAGATACAAGAGTCTTGATGGCCGAAACAAATAGTTATAAACAAAAAAATCTAAGGGATACACAATCGATTGATATTATCCCTTAGAGCCGCAATTTCGGTTTTAAACTTCGCGGTAGCATGGCGGCGCGCCTCCTCTTGACGAGCAGCCTCATCCTGGAAGAGGATCAGATTCATGTGCTCTCCCTCTAACTTCACCAGCTGTTCTTTTAAATGGTCGAAAGTTGTGGCAGTCATGGCAGTCTAAGCCAAATAGTCCTCCTATTCAGACGTCGCTATCCTCAAGCTAGCCTCCAGTTGAGCAATCTTACTCTGGATCCGTGTAATGTGATTATATTTTTCAGTAATCTGTGCAGCCAGCTCATTCTTCGAAGCAGCACGTGCCTCACTCGAAGTGTTGAACTGCTCATACTGATCAGCTAATTCACTGATCTCTTGAGTGAGGGCATCCTTCCTTGCTTGGAAAGTAGCCTCCTCCTCCAAGAGAGCTGCGATTAAAGCCTTGTCTTCTGTACGGAACAGCAACGTCGGGCTCCGTTGTTTAGTATCCCAAAATTTGGCCACCTAACCCTTCAGATCATTCAGAACCGTCCTTAGAGCATTAGCCCGCTCTTCATAGTTGGCAATGCTCTCAAGGGCCGTCACTTGGCATTCAATAACAGCCTTCATAGGGCCAAAGGCATCGTTCCGATTCAGAACTCCAGGAAGCTTTACTTTCAGGACAGAATAGAAAGCTTTGACGACTTCCTGGGCCATCTCGTCGTCTTCAGTGGAGGTCGTCGGGGAGGATGCTTGATGAGGTTCTTCCACTCCAGGAAGAGATACCTGACAAGAAGCCGAACATGACAAAAAAATAATATATGTATCAGTAACCAAAAAAAAGAAATGAAAAAGAGTTGTAATTTCATACCTTCGACATGCTCAGCGCCAACTTGGGCTAAGTCATCGATCTTGGCTTTAGGAAAACCGAGAGCAGGTCTAGGCTATTCAAGAAGAACAATATCAAGGCCTCGAACAGCATCAAGCTAGGTATCTTCTACGGCCCCAACTGGACTGGGAGCAGATTCAGCAGCATCCCCCTCAGTAGGCTGTTCAACCTCTCCTTCTGCAGCCGATGCCTGCTCACTAACAGATCCCTCCGCACCAGCAAATTCAGAGGAGCCAGGGACAACCTTTGTTTCTCCTCCAAGGCCTTGGGCTATCTTTACGAGTGGTTCCTTCTTCTTGTCTATAAGGGAATATACAATGGCGGTCAGTCTCACGAGGAAAACGCAAATCAAAGTCGAAAAATCTCATTCGAAGAGAGGTACAAAGATAACATACCCACAGGAGGGTGAGCCGATTGGACTTGATTCTCGTCCAACTCTTTCATTATGGCCCCGATTGCAGACATCGCCCCCAAGGAGATATCGAAAGAAGGACTGGCGTTCTGGTCGCCACCATAATTCGGGCATTCGCCCTAATCATCCGTTGATTCAGCCTCCTTGACTGGGGAAGGCTGAATGCCGTCTTCCGGTCGATGACAAGGAGGGGACATTGTTGTCACATCTACTTCCTTAGACGAGGAGGCACTTGCCTCAGCTGCAACTTCAGGGTCATGTGCAAAGGACAAACGCAAGGGTGAGAAAGCTTCTAATGGCTTGACCAAAATGGCTATGGAGTCTAGGAAGGGATCTACCTCCGAATGATAACGGCCCGCGACGCCGTTCCACTTCTTCCAATTTGTCGAGAAGACCTTCTTAAGGGAGGTGAGCCAGCACCCACTTTCTTGGCTCTCCTTAGGGCAATAGTCTTCTTCTTCCTCTTAAAAGTTGGCTCCTGGGCCGATTCAGTTGAAGCTTTTCTCTTCTGAGGAGGAATGGGAAGAGAAGAATCATCACTGCACCAAAAGAGGGATTTTCTAACACATTTTTTTCAATTGCTAACGGTTTTTGTCGTTACTAATTACTAACAGTAAAAAATCGTTAGCAATACAAACAAACCATTATTATAAATTAATAAACTAAAATTTAATTTTAAAAACACCTATTATTTATGTTGTAACACATTAAAATTGTTAGCAAACTTAATAAAAATTGATTAAACAAAGAACCCTATCCGTTGAAAAGAAAAGTGTTGGGGGGAACCATTTCCTATTCTCCCCCTTTTTCAGCCTCTCTCTTTTCCGTGAACCCTAGAGTTTCTCAAACCCAACCCCCCCCCATGACCTCACTTTCACTTCGAGGACTTGAGCCTCCTCCTCCTCCGTGGAGGGCGATGTTGGCGACCGCAACTGAGCCACTACGGAGCATATTGGGGCTGTCGCGGGTAACGAAGATGGGGTGTTTCGGCTTTTTCTTAAGGCTTGGCTGGCGACCGCAGGGCTGACGGGTTTCCTTTGTCCTCCTCGTCATCGCTAGGGAGTTGAACTCACTGGGGGCATGTCGACTTAGCCGCCCATTTTGGTCCCAGCGAGACCTAGGTGGCCAGCCCACCAGCGGTTCGCCAGCTTATTAATTTTTGGCGCTTCTCTTTATCTCCTCTTCTTTCCTATGTAAGTAAACTATATGTTGTAGATCTTTTTCTATTTGTAATCCTTGTATTTATATATGCATACATATTCAGAAGCATATAGCTATATATGTTTCTTAAGTTGTTAACCAAGGATGGGAAGGTGATGTTTGATTTGTTTGAATAATAGAAGAAGACAAGGGAGTTGTATAACGAAGGATGTTGCTTCTATATTTCTCTTTCCAATTGACTTCTAAATCTAACTATAGATCTATGTAAAAGTTTTTTGTAGAATTATCCTCTAAAAAACTTTTCACCACACCTTTCTACAGCATTGTGGAGACCATACTATGGTAAACTAGATTCTAGCTTGGAATGAAGATCAGATGCCAGACATTAAAGATGAACCTTGCTTGATTAAGGTCTAGCTAGGTAATGCATGGTCACTTGAACCATTTGCTTCCATTTATGCACTTGAACCATTTTCTTTGTAATTTCTGGAGTGTCTTATTTTATCTTTTGTATAAAATTGTAGTGCTGCCGTTGCAATTTAATGATGTAATAGTTAACCATATGGTTCTTCTATGTTTGTATGATTTCACCAAATTATGTTGGATGAGTTTGAGTTGAATTTGATATTGATAGATAATCTAATTTTATTATGTAGCATGAGGTATTTATTGTAGCCAATATAATTGTTCAGCTTTAATAAAATTTAATGATTATTGGACTATTAATCTGGTTGCTAAGTTTATATTGATTTGTGGCTCATATCTGTTAAACATTATTTATCTAGCATGAAGTCAACAAGGTTGTTACTCACTGTTGTCAAGGAACTATAAATACAAGACTTTTTTCTTGGTGCTGCTGCTTAAAGCTAAGGCTCAATAAAGCCATCAATTGTTTTACTTTTTTTATCCATTTGTAACGGTAAAAATTTGTTAGTAATTTCAAGTGTTCTAACAGTTTTTTACTGTTGGTAAATTTTACTTCCCAACGGTTGTTTACCGTTAGTAAATTTTATGTACCAACAGTTTTTTACCATTAGGAATTTATTTTTCCTAACGGTAAAAAACCGTTACGAAAATTCCCCACGATCAAATTACAACGGTAGAAAAGTGTTAGAAAATTTTTTCCTAACGTTTATAGTCATTAGAAAATGACTGTTTTGGTGTCGTGTGCATCTTTCGTGTCCTCCTTTGGAGGCACTGTCGGCTCCTTAAGGATAGCCCTCGGCCGTGGTGTTGCGGCTGGCTTCACAGCTGGAGCAGCGCTCTCCTTCTTACGGCCCTTCGGCGCCTTTTGGACATGTTTCGCAGAAGGGGGGCCAAACCGAGTCCCCAATATCAAGCTCTGTTCACGATCATACCGGGGATGAAAGGTATTGATCTGAACATAAAACTTGGCAGCAGCATAGAACAAGTGGGTCTTGGGCTTATCCGAAGGCAGAGTGAAGATTGTCCTCGTGCATCCGACACTGTAATATATCCAGGCACGCACCCCGTCAATTAAGCTGCCTATTGACTCCAAATGCGGGCTAGCATTTTCCAAACGGAACTGACTGTAGCAAAAATGCCACGTGAAATGACTCGGCAGATATGGCTCCAGATAGGCATGGTTCCTGTTTCTAAGCACCAGATGCGACGGCCTAATAGACTGAAGCCAGTGAAATACCCCAGCAGTTAAGCTAGTGGCATGAACTCCCTCATCCACTAAGGTATCTCCTGCACTACCGCTGCTGGACGGAGGGGATACCCTGAAGAACTCATAGTTCTGCAAGAAGCTTAAAGCCCTTCTGTAATCGGGTACACCAGTGACGACCCAGTCCGTATCATGGAATCTGCGAAGAAAGGCGTCTCCCACCAAAGAGTCCGTCGTCGTCCCAGCGTTCATCAGAGTAGGACAATACAGCAGCAGCCACCCCATCAAGAAATGATACGAAAGTTCAGTCCGAGTGAAGTTGGCTCTGCCGTCAGGAGTCACCGCATTTCTAACAAGTCCCGTAGACCCCGTTTAGTGGCACAGACCATCGCGGGAAGCAAGGCAAGCCGGTATCCGAATACCAGCTTCACAGCAGGAAGTATTATGCTCCGGCTCATCCTCTCAATAGTCCCTGAACCCCCAGGGACTATACAGTCACGAAGCCAGATCATCAAGAAAGCTGCCAGCACGGCTTTTTTCGACAATGGATATTCAGCTTGACGGAAGTAGTAGCCGATCGGGGACTTCTCTTTAGGATCATCATTGTCCTCAGTATCCGCCGTATCATAATCTGCCATCCGGACTTCTATCTCGGACTTGGTCATAGGTTTCAAAATCGAAAAGGAGGCCGGATCCTCCCCTTCTCCTTGAACGAAGACGTAGCCCGTCCAAGCTCTTGTGTGGGGATTGGCCCCCTCGGTCCTTCCTTTCTTGTTGATCCAATGGCAGATGACGAGGTGGCAGAATAACTCCTTGTATACATCCATCATCTCGGATTTCTCATTCTCCAGGTCTCAGAGCTCCTCATCACAAGGCACGTACTCTTCATACAGCTCTGTGCCCCAAGGAAGCTTCGACACTTCCTGCATCTTGTGGAGAGCCAATCCCATCTCCCTACCTGGAGTAAAGAAAGTACAAGTGTGAAGGTTGTATAACTCTGCCAAGGAGACAAACATTGGCCAGTTGACCTTTATGCCATATTGGGTGGCCCTAATAGCATAAAAAAGGCTAGCTGTCTTCAGCGTGGATTCATATGTGGAAAGTACCCAGTCAGTGAGGTTGCTCCAGAATGAAACTGGATACCTCTAGCCTTTCATCCGCATCTTTCCTACGGGATAAGACATGTCCCCCGACATCATCAGATTATAAAGTATGTCGACAGCATAAGGGTGGAGGTCAGTCGGGATGTCGTTTATTACGACACCAGGTTGCAGTCCCCTCGTGGAGTAAGATGTAGAGCCCCTGACACACTTGAAAGTGTTCTTCTTTCGATCTTCTGAGTCAAACTGTATTCTTCCGGATACGACCCTGGGGAGCTCAAGGGTTAGCTCACATTTCATCTGTCGTCGCACGGCTAAGACAGTGAATGCAGACAAAGGATACTGACGCTTCATCAACGGTAGCCATATCCTCTGATTGTTCAGCCTGACCACCAGTGGGTTTCTCAAGTGTATCGTCTTGCCATCTTCGAACCCCACACTGTCACCGAACAGAAAGTACGGCTTCTCGAAATGATGTACCCCTCCGAGCAAGAGCTTCTCATCGTTAATCATCTGCTTCAGAAAGGTCTTGTCATGTTCAAGTATGGCGAGCGTCCGTTCTATAGGCTAGTTATGACTGATCTTGGCCTGAACTTTTCTGACCATGTTGGTTATGAGGCTTGTGCCGAGGACTTGGCGAACAGAGCCGAAAGGGATTCCACCAAGTTCTGGGATAAACATGTTAACTGCAAGGATGGAAGAGAAAGTCAGAATCAGAATCTGCAAAAAAAAAACTAAGTGCTAGAGGAATCCTATACGCCCAAAGAGCTATACGCCCAAAGGGCTATGCGTCCAAAATAGCATATGGGCACATAAACATACAAACAGCATGTGGATGCATAATATGCAGCAGTATGTGGGTGCATAACATGCAGTAACATATGGGCGCATAACTTGTAGCAGCATGTGGGCGTATAAACACACCATAGTATAGGCGCATGCTTCTGTGGGTGCATATGCTCACAGAAACATGTTGCCTTGGGCACATGCACCCAGGCAGAGGAAAATTTTGAGCGTCATAAATTAACGCTCAAGACTTTGTTTTGAGGCGTAGCGTCATCCAGGATCGGGTCCTGGACTAGCGAGGACGTTGTCGCATGAGGAGAGCCACTCGGTGCAGCCCCCTTGCCCTTCGCAGATCATTTGGCGGCCTTGGGAGACATGGTTCGTACAGAGAAGAGATGACAAGTCTTTTGAAACTTTTGAAGGAAAAGAGAGTAATGAATCTTCTCTCTCTTCAAGGCCTATTTATAGGCATGGGACAAATACTATGCGCCCACTACTCTTATGCGCCTATGCGCCTACTGCATACTATGCACCCACTACGACTTATGCGCTCACATGAAGACCTAGTCCATTGCACATTATATGACTACCACTTGCTGACATGGACAACGCATAAAGGATGGACCTCTTCAAATTCCACTCCGATGAATCTGTCAGTTCAGATTTTCGAGGAAGATATCAACAGCCATCTCTCTGACAGTCTGGCCAAACTCTATGCGCCCAAAGGAAGAGCTTTGTTATGCACCCACATCACGAGAAGACAGTCCATGCTTCTTTCAAAGTATTTCGAACTCGTTCAAGTATCGAAAACTTTGAAGGGGGTCTTGTAGAAGCATGAGAATTTTAGCAGTATTGACTACCATGCACCCAAGTTAGGGAAGTCATATGCGCCTAAGTCACCAGAGCAAGCTATGCACCTAAGACACCAGAGCAAGCGATGCACCCAAGTTACTAGAGCAAGCTATGCGCCCAAGTCACCAGAGCAAGCTATGCGCCCATGTGCCCACTCTGGACTCCTCCAAAAGAGGGCACATAGCCCTGTTTCAGGCTATGCGCCCAAGTCAGGACAGTCCCTGACTCGGTCAAACTTATGATCAATCGTACACCAAATCATACAGCCATATCAGTCTCTACGAGTAGTCGTGCACCGAAGCATGCAGCCACGTCAACCCGATGATCAACCCACGATCACAAAGTCTGCATGCGCCTACACTCTATGCGCCCAAAGCAGGACTATGTGCCCGCATAAAAATTAGTGTATTTTCTCATGTGGACACATAACATCATTCTAGCACGGAAACGACTATAAAAAGGGGTCTCATACCTCTTCAAAGGACAGAACGGAGAGTATTTCAAGAGCTAAATTGCCGCACTTCTTGCCAGTGAGCCGAGAGTTAGCAATTTTCTTAGGTTTTTTTCCACTTTTGTAATCAGAGTGTCAACAAAGTAAATGAGCAACTGCTGCTCGATCTCCATCGTCCCATTCCCTAGAATTATTTTTGTACTCGGGGATCCTCAGCGCGGGATCTCTCAGGCGTACTCGATTTGTGGTGCCTTGTGCCAATAAGAAAAGACAACGTTTCTTCTTCTTTTTTGTGTGTGTCCACAAAGGAGTAGACTGGACGTACCCACGGTCTCATGTCCTTACGCTAGGTGCGTGTTGTGACACAACGATTTATTTTTGACAACCGTTGCACCTCATGCAACGATTTATTTTCGACATCCGTTGCACTTCGTGTAACGATTTATTTCCGACATCCGTTGTACCTCATGTAAAAATTTATTTTCGACATTCAAAGGTAATGTTTGAATCTGTTCAACACATTCGATATCAACTTTTATGTTCATTTAAAATGTGCACACATCGTAATTCAACTCTTGCATTTTATGCAACGAAAAATCCCATAATTTTTGTTATATCGATGCAACCAAAATTTTTATATCGACTTGTTGCATTGAAACAACAAAAATCTCAATTCATATTTCACAACGTGTTGCACTTGCAACATCAAACATTTCAATTCACATTTCGCATCTTTTTGCAGTTGCAACAATAATATTTTACGACTTTCTCAGAAAACATCATATAATCTTCAAAACACATGCGACAAAATTATACGACTTGTATTAGACTTATTGTATGGAACATCCAGTACAACATCGAATGGAGTCAAGAGCGATTTGATTGTGGTGGACAACTTTAGAATTAAAATGAAGCAAGCATCCTAAGGAAATTGAACCTAGAGCCCTGATACCAATTTATCACGCCCCAATCCAGAAAATCGCTCGTCCTCATATCGATTTTATTGAATCGTTCGTCCTCACTATGGCATGATACCATACGAGTCTGGAGTTGCACTCTTACAAGGCAAGATGACAAGTTCTCAAATGGTTATTTCGATTGATTATTAGCAGTGAAAGAAAACAGAGTCGCAATTCAGTTTCACAGAGTATACGAAATAATTCTTTTTATTTGATAAGCAGTGTAACATTACAAAGGCTTTCAATAGCCCACATAAATCATGCCAGATTGGCTTACAACACTCAAGTTCTCTCTTGCCCACAAAAGATTATATCGTTCCATACATCATGTCTTTTATATCTTGGCCACATCATATTGTTGCAAGTCCAAGCGTCAATGCGGTCGCACGTCTCAAAATACTACGGTACTCTATACCTCAGCTTGTTCAAGCGAAGCTCTACCATGAGCAATCAATTCCCTGCATCTTGCAAGCAATCTGGTAGGGATCACTATTAATCCTCTCGCGTATTGATATTAACCCACTTTATTAAACCGACATTAAGTAGATATATGAATCATGCAGCTTAACTTGTGATCTTTCTATATTTGCCTTAGAATAGGTTTCATGGCATATTCGAAAGCAGTAAAGCATGTTATCATGGCAAGCATGTTATGTTTGATTCATGTAAGCAGACAAGAAGGCAACATATAGTAATCTCGTATTTATTTCGTGGCGCGACTTCTTACTAATATCGATGCACTCATCCTTGCTCCGACGCAAGCTGAATACGCCTACCATCTTTTTCTATCATGTTATAAGTGATCCCTATGCAGGATCTCTATGTGCCTGCACTTTCAACCCACCGTTCTTTAACAATATGAAGGTCGTTGGCGTATCCGCACCAGAATGGACTAATTGTTTCTCTTCTCAAATTGGGTAACCCGGCATCCTTTCCGTACGGGTTGCTAGCCTCCATGTATCTGAAGGATGATGAACTTACCATCAATTATGGCTTATCACATCAGTAGCAGATCGTAATTTATACCCAAAAGATGTACAACAACAACGATTAACATACCTCCTAGGCAGAACGGCCCCGGTGCCCCGGCCAATAACTTGTTCGAAGCAATTGCTACACACCCGTACATGGGAAATATCTCAAGTCCATTCGACCATGCAATGCCTCTTACTCAAACAACCAAACATAATCTTGAGTCCAAAACTCAGACTTCGTATCATCTCGTATTTCTCTTTCTTTCAATATTCTCACTCTTTCTTTGTCTTTCTATGTTCTCACATTTTTTATATTATTTCATTCTCTCTGTCTCCTCGATTCAATTTAAGTGAATGACCCGATGGTCCTAAATAATTCAAGACAACATGATGTATTCAATAGTTATTCGATATCCTTCGACTCGTGCATTCGATGCAAGTCTCGGTTCGATCTTTTAATGTGCTAGACTTATGTTCATTTTCTT
>JANAVB010014189.1:0-53365 GCA_029216955.1 Iris pallida | reverse complement strand
CGCCGAAGCAGTGATGGACGCGAGTTTGCGCAGAGGCAGAGATTGCGCCACCGAGGACTTAGGAGTCCAAACAGAGCGCATCTTGCTCTTAACAGCGGCAGCAGTGCGCTTGGCACCCCCAGCATGATCATGGTCTCGTAGACTGTCTGGTCGACTTTAACGAACATGGTCTTCTGCGTATTGCCGATTGACGCGGTATCATATTGAGTTATCACTTTCTCGTCGGAGGAGAAAGTCATCCCCAGAATTGCCATTTTGTTTGCAAAGAACAAAAGTTTTATTACAAACTAAAAAAAAAAGTACAAAAGTATAATTAATTTCTAAGGAAGTACAACTATAGGAATCTGATCAGAAGACGATCACTTTATCCTTTGGACGATGTGATATCGAAGACACGAGCCTCTGGAGAATGCAGCAGCACTTTAGCAGAAGATTATGATCACTCTTAATGTTTTTGATTGATTTGAAACCCTATTTATGAGTCCTTGAAATAACTATTTAGTAGTTATTCTGGATTACGCACGCTTCAGGTTGCGTACCTCCTGTTCACTTGCGCAAACGGTTGTACTAACTGCTGTGGATGCGTGGCATCATTTGATTGAGATGCGCGTGTTCGTGAGCATTGTAGTGGACACATTCTGCAAAGTTAGTGGCTTGTGCGCCATGTTACTCTGTTCTGAACACTATTTGATCACCTTATGCGTGCTTCATCAGGTTGCGCGTGGGCGCAACATGACAACCTGCGCGAGTAGTTTGCACCAACTGCTGTAGATGCGTGGCATCGTTTGATTGAGATGTGCGTGGTCGTGGGCAGTGTAGTGGGCACGCTCTGCAAAGTTGATGGCTTGCACGCCACGTCACCCTGTTTTAAAATAAGAGTTGATCAAGTGGCACCAATTTGTCAGGCTGCCCATAGGCGCAACTCAACGACTGGCGCCTTTGACTAGGTCTTCTGTGCTGTACTGATTAATCCTCGTGCCATTCAGTGACTTACATGAACCAGCTGTCAGTATTAATTACATGCTGACAAAATCATCTCGAGCACCGCGTTGCATGGGATTCGAATGGATTTTCCTTAATCTTCGTGCTGTCAGTTGTCAAAAATGATGACGCCGTTACAGATTCTCGAGGAAGTGCGCCACGTGTTGCTCCGCACACCCTGACTCCAGTGTAACCTGGCATTGGCGCAACCTGATGCTGCGTAACTTGAATGTTTGGTGCAACATAATTTTTTGGCGCCATAAGATGATTGAGCACTTTAATGGGTGGTGCATCTTAATTTTTTTAGGCTCTACAGGAACATGCGGGCCCATCAACCAGGTCCTAAATTATAGGATCGACTTCGACACATGGGCTATTACTAGCCCACCATGATGGCCGACGCTGTCGAGTATGCAAAGAAATGTTGTGTTTGCCAGCTACACGTCGACTTCATCCACAAAACATCAGAACCTCTACATCCTACGGTCGTCTCTTGGCCATTTGAAGCCTGGGGCATGGAGATAGTGGGACCTATCACCCATCCCTCCCTCATCTACGGGATACCGTTTTTTTCCTAGCAACAACCGACTACTTCTCTAAATGGACAGAAGCAGTACCATTGACAGAGGTGAAAGCTCAAAAGTGATAAACTTCATCAAGCATCACGTCATCTACCATTTTGGTTGCCCCGGAGGATCATCCACGATAACGGTCCACAATTCATCAGCCATGCGTTCAGTAGATTCTGCGACAAGAATCGTATTCAAAATGTGGCATCAACCGCCTACAATCCGACAGCAAACGGATTGGCTGAAGCTTTTAATAAAACTATTATCAAGCTACTCAAAAAGGTCGTGTCATCCAACAAGTACGACTGGGACGAGAAGCTCGGGGAATGTCTTTGGGCCTATCGTACGATGGTACAGACCCCGACGGGTAACATACCATTCTCTTAGGTCTATGGAAGCGAAGCAGTACTGCCTCTAGAGATCCAGATACCCTCACTCTGAGTGGCGACCACGAACCAGCTGACGGAAGAAGATAATCAACGTCGTCATCTGCAAGAGTTGGATAAAAAATGCCTCTTGGCTCAACAGCGCATCGAACTTTATCAAGCCCGCATTTCCCAGGCTTTCAACAGAAGAGTTAAACAGAGGACTTTCCAAGTAGGTGACCTGGTTTTGGCAGTCAGAAGACCGATGGTGATGACTCATAAGACACCGAAAAAGTTCGAACCCAAATGGGAAGGACCTTTCATCATAGAGACAGTATACTCAAATGGTGTTTACCATCTCGCTCAACCTAATGGGGACTTGTTCATGATGCCCATCAACGGCAAGTTCCTAAAGAAGTACTACTTCTAACACCCTTCAGAATGTACTTTCTTCTTCCAAGCAAGGGAATTTGTGAACCTGATAACCAAGTTCACTCCCCTTATTTGACAACCCAGTGCTTCTGGAACCTAGTTGTTCCGTTGCATCCCCAGTAGGAGAACAACCATGTCCACATCATCTCTGAGTTGCTTCTCTATACCCCAAAAAGCAGAATTCTACACTATGTAGGATCATGCTCATTACTATGTTTACCTTACCTCTGAGTAAACATCCCATACAATAATCCCCGTGTTGTTGCACGTCAATCATAGAACGTCCACGTCCATATCACCTCTGAGTTGTTCTATATATCCCTTCCAAGTTCACTCCTACCACGTCCATATCACCTCTGAGTAGGAAAGCTCTACCACTAACCCATATTTACCACGTCCATATCACCTCTGAGTAAATATGTCGGTTTCTCCTTCTTAAACTTATTATCTGTACCTAGAAACCAAGGTGCACAAAAGATAATAGGTCCACCAGAAATCACAAAAATTCATCACAAGAATGAACAAAAGCAAAAGGTTCTTCATTTTTTTATTTAAGTAGGAAGTAAAGGATTACATCGACATCAAAAGAAAGCAAAATACAAACTACATCTTCAGATCTCAAAGGACAGACATAAATACTAAAACAAAATAGGAACATTTATTTTATTCATCTTCCAGAAAATAGCAATTACAAGGTAATCAATAAATCCTCACAGCCAGGGATCATAGTTGCGTTGAGTCATGTACCATTCCCTCAGCCATTTCGTATATGAAGGCTATATCTGATTAAGGTCCTTGGCAGCGGCAGGAGGGTCAGAACTCTCGGTGCTACTACCTTCTGACGGTGGCTCCTCCTTGACAGTAAATTCAACCATGGGAGTAACTTCCTCCTTGACAGTCACCAGCTCTTCCTTGACTTCAACCTTTGATAACACCTCCTCCTTAGCGGTCACAGTCTCTTGTTTGACGAGAGGAGGCAGTATCTCCTCCTTCACGACAGCCTCCGCCTTCGGCATGGATACTGCAACAGAATCAAAAAAAATTAGCAAAAGACTTAGAAGCTCGAACAAGCATCTGAGGCGCATCAATAATTTGGCGCATCAACTAGGTCGAAATGCATACGCACAAATAAAATCTCACCAAAGGCGCACACACAAGACCGAGGCCTAGGCGCATTTGAAGAGAAGCTTCGGCGCATCATCAGGACCTAAGTCCATGCGCGTCAGCAAATGGAGCTTTGGCACATCATCAGGACCTAAGTCTATGTACGTCAGCAAATGGAGATTCGACGCATCATCAGGACCTAAATCTATGTGCATCAGCAAATGGAGCATCAGCACATCATCAGGATCTAAGTCCATGCGCATCAGCGACAAAAGCTTCAGCACATTATCAGGACTTAAGTCCATACACGTCAGCGAGAAAAGCTTTGGCGCATCATCAAGACTAAGTCCATGCACGCCAACAATGGGAAGCCTAGGCGTGTCAATGGGGATGTGACTCATTTCAGTCACACCCACGTGCCCTAACAGGGTTGCAACGAAGTGAAGGATCACCCACTGATCACCGCCGACCGAACGTCGACGGGCATCGCTGCGACGACGGGGATGTCCTCCACGTTGACCTCCATAGGCTCCTTGTCCTTGCCCCTTCCTCGGCCAGCACCACCGTAGGGAGTCTTAGGAGCCATCTCTCTAAAAGAAGCTAGGGTTTTCGAAAGACTCTAGAGGAAGAAGAAGGAGAAAACGTAGAAGACTCTCTCCCCCCCTCACAGATGCCTATTTATAGGCATGACCCACGCATGTGAACTGATAAAGGCTGACGTTAGCAAAACTCTTCAGGTCTCGTTAAATTGACGGATGCATATCTTCCAAAAGATTATCATTAATCTTCCAAAATTTGCGACGTTATCTTCTTGCGTAAAACCGAAAAGAATATGCGCCCCCAGAGAAATGCGCAAAGCGGTCATGCGCCCCCATAGCAATGCGCGAAGCGGTCATACGCCCAGAAGAGCTATGCGCCCAGACGAGGACAAGCACCCAGAACGACGACTATCCGTGCTTCTTATTTAAAGTATTTCAAAACTTGGCAAAAAGTTTTGAAAACTTTGAAGGGTTCTTATAGAAACATGGAATTTCAGGCACATCTAAGGCCAGAACTCCTATGCGCCCTAACTCTCATGCGCCAGAAATCAACATGCGCCAGGAACAGAATACTTGGCACAGCAGCAAAACAGCAAAGAAGTAGAGACATAAAAATGGGGCTTTTATTTCATATGAAAGTCTATTACATATCTTTTACAAAGGAGAATTCTTTTACAAAAGAGAAATAAAATCCTAAAAGCTGTAGTCAGAAGCATCACTTGTCAAGCGCATCACTCGAAGTGCTACAGCCAGGTGCATCACTTCAATGTACAGCCAAGCGCATCACTCAAGTGCAATAGCCAGGCGCATCATTCTAGCATCTCAGCGTAGGCACATCCCCGTGCATTGTCAGAACGAATCACTTTTTGTCAGCATGCGGGCACTCTAGCGGGAGGAGTGGCTCTTCTAGCCTAACCAAATTGGGACATGATAGCCCCGACCTGCGGCTCTTCTAGCATAACAAAAATTAGGGCACGACCGCCCCGATCTTTGGATGCGACAGGCACCTTCAGCCTGTGTCGGGACACGACGATCCCGATATTTGGATGCAACGAGCACTTTCACAAGGTTGTACGAAAACATGGCACTTCAAACAAGATTCAGCTTCAACTCAGGACGCATCGTCCATTGTAATGACCGTGGTTCGTATTACGTAGGAATACGTATACGTATTTGACTCGTATTTTATGTCTCCTGGCTTGGTTCGGCTTGTTTGGGTTGGCTTGGTTCAGCTTGGGTTGTTTATTGGTTCATCATGAACCAAGGGGAGAACCCTTACCTACCACACCATCCCCATTTATTAGCTCAACTCTTTCTCTCTTCATTACTCTTCTTCTCCACCATTACTTCTTCACCTACCAGGAAGAGAGCTTAGGCAAGTGCAGCTTGCTTCATAGAGGAACTCCGTTTTTATTGTTTCATTCTCTTTCTCATGAGATTCAAACACACTTTAATACTTAGTATTTCTAATTTCTATGACTCATTTCTTGTAGATCTAAGTTTATTTTATTTTAGATTTCTTCAGTTTTGATCTATTTAATCTTGTTATTATCAAGTTCTGAGGGTTCCATGTTGTAGAGAATTTCATTCTGCCCTATTTTGACCTATGGAAGTTCGGATTTGGACTCTAGATGAAGGTTTTCTGAAGATTGGAAGCCATGGCTTGCATGGTTCTTCTTCTCGGAATAATAGAGAAGCAGAACAGTTCCGTAGCCGCATGAACTTTCGCAGCCGCATGAACTTCCGTAGCCGCATGAACTTCCGTAGCCCCATGAACTTCCGTAGCCGTATGAACTTCCGTAGCCGCATGAACTTCCGTAGCCGCACGAACTTCCGCGGCCGTACGAACTTCCATAGCCGCATGAAGTTCCGTGGCCGCATGAACTTCCGCAGCCGCATAAACTTCCGTAGTCACATAAATTTCCGTGGCCGCATGAACTTCCGTAGCCGCATGAACTTTCGCAGCCGCATGAACTTCCGTAGCCGCATGAACTTCCGCAGCCGCATGAATTTTTGTGGTCGCATGAACTTCCGTAGCCGCATGAACTTCCGCAGCCGCATGAACTTCCGCAGCCACATGAATTTCCGTAGCCGCATGAACTTCCACAGCCGCATGAACTTCCGTGGCCGCATGAACTTCCGTAGCCGCATGAACTTCTGCTGCCGCATGAATTTCCGTGGCCGCATGAACTTTCGTAGCCGCATGAATTTCCGTGGCCGTATGAACTTCTCTTGATTCCCAGCCGCATGGCTCTCAGCCGCATGTGCCCTGCCCCATGTGCCGCATGACTCCCCTTGCCGTCCCTGCACCCTCTTTTAATTATTTAGTGTTACAAGTATGTTGGTGGCTTGTTAATTTAAATATGTTTCCTGACACGCTGGTGACCCGTTGTGGCGCACTTTTGACAAATGATATGACGTGATAGTGGCCGTCGTGGCGCACTTCTGACAGTGAACATGACATGATATATATTCTAAGGCTGTTGCGACGGCTAGCATGTCATGACAAGTATGAATGACCTGGACACCGTGGGCGATTGTGTTTGTACAAATAAACCAGTACTGTCTTGCATCATATCTAGGATGAGGCTCCCTGAGTACCACGGTCAGGGATACCTACAAAAATTGACTAAGGCTAATAAACTAGAATAATTCAGTAGTCATGAAGAGATTTCCCAGCTACAGGCAATCCTGCTATCTGGGCGCACTAAGTGGACTTGTAGCCTACCGACGAGTAGGGCACATTTCCAGCACACAGTCACGTGTTGCACCCTTCACAAACGGACATTCGACCTGGATAACCTGAATGGTCTGCAGGGCTTGTGGCTGTTGGGATAATCTTATTACATTGCTAGTAACTAGGCCTGTGATAACCCTAGTTAGTTAAAGTATCAAGTCGTACTCTTTGCTTGGCCGTGATTGATTGAATGAAGTCTAGCCCAACTTTGACTTGTCCTGATCCTGTGCAAGATTATGACAAGACAAGATTATTTATGCTTGCCTTAACAATAATGATCAGGGGACCAGTTCTGTTCAGGCGAAGGGTTACAACCCCGGTCCTTGTTTGGTTTAAGGGTTGTAACCTGGCTCCCGGAGCAGTTATGTGTCCTTTCTTCGTTTATTGTCTTATTGCTCCCCATGCCATGTTCGTCATGTTTTATTTTATTTCAATAGCATGATTATTTATACTGGCCTTAACAATAACGATCGGGGGTCCAATTCTGTTCAGGCGAAGGGTTATAACCCTGGTCCTTGTTTGGTTTAAAGGTTGTAACCTGGCCCCCGGAGCAGTTCTGTGTCCTCTCTTCGTTTATTGACTTATTTCACCCTATGTTCTTGCTTACCAACAAGTAGTTGAGACGGATTTCTATTCAGGTGAAGGGTTACAACCCCAAACCTTGTTTGGTTTAAGGGTTGTGACCTGGCTACTTGAATGGTTTCCTCGTACTCAATTTACTGTTGTTATTTATTATTATCTGTTTCATTTATAATCATCTTTAATATTCATTTGTGATATGCTGGTTTTAGTTCCTAAGTGAACCCTTCTTTGTGGCACTTGCTCTTCTGGGGTCTGGCCCAGCTGGTTTTGTGTGGCCAGATATCGGAGCAGCTCCAGAGGATCCTCCTGTCTTCCAGCCAGATGGTGACCACCAGGCGTAACCCTAGCAACGAGTGTGTTTCTTTTGTCCTCCCACTTATTTGTAAAATTATTCTTCTGAGGCATTTAGCCGACGAGCACGTGTTAGCTTAGTTGCACCTTTATTTACTGTCTGCCTACGGTTTGTAACATAATTGACAAATCCTAGGGTTGATCATGTATGACCAGAACTCTTGCTAGTCTTGACATTTAGTACGACTAGCTTCATGATCATCCGAATATGTAATGTATGGGATGCCTTACTATTGTATTTGGTGCTCTGACATCTTGTAACTGTTATTACTTGCTTGAGATTGAGACAATAGGCTTGTTTATGACCATAGGAGACTGATGGATTGTAGTTAAACCCTCATGTATCTAGACAGCCGTGACCGTATAACGAGGTGGGTTGTACTTCAATATACGTAGCTGGCTATGTACGCCCCCGCTCTCCAGTATTCTGGTTCTGGGGCGTTACATGGTTTAAGTGGTGGCCCATGCAGGTCTTGTAAATCAAGATATGTGAGGGTTTACCGAATAGATGTCTCAATCAGTACTCGCCCTTGATCTCTGCTCGTATCTTCTGAATCCCTGTAATCTTGACCTGATCACATGCTTGTATCGTTGATCTGTCCTGGTCCTTCCTTATTGTTCCCTATGTCGTCTTCTTCAGTGGCATTATTCCTGGACCTGTCGATCAGCAAGACGGAACACCTCCCGTAGACCAGCAGCAACCCGGAGATCAAGCCCAACATTCAGGAGTAGCCTCCAGAGTCATGCCTACTGGAGGAGAGCCACCATTTCAGCCCATCCAGCCTGCAGAGCCTGATGATGGCACTTTGGTGGATCTCATCAGGTCATTATTAGCTTTCCAGGATCGTCGGAGAGATGCCTTACACCAGGTGATGGAAGATGCTTTGACCAGAGGAGGTCATCAGGGTAACAGCTCAGCCAACAGCTTCAAGCGCTTGAACCCTCCCTTCTTCGACGGCAGTGAAGAAGCTATCGCTGCTGATGCATGGCTTCAGGACACAGAGGTGATTCTAGAAGCGGCCAGGACTCCAAAAGATGAGAAGGTGGCCGTAGTGTGCCTGCAGTTATTGGATCTTGCCCGCAGCTGGTGAGCGGCACAGGCCGTTGGATTAGTGGCCCCTATTTTATGGACAGTATTCAGGGAGAGATTCCAGACCAAGTATTTCGGTGCTGTAGCTCGGTATGACCTACAGACGAGGTTCACCAATCTGAAGCAGATGGGCAGGACGGTCGACGGATATGCGGCCGATGTAGAAGCATGAAATTTCATAACCAGAAAGCCCATGCGCCAGGCATTATATGCGCCAGAACTCAGACAGCTAATCAAATAAGCCATAGACATTCGAAGAAGGACTTTTTATTCATATATAAAGGTCTATTACATGTCTAGAAAAGGTTGTACAAAGGAGAATTTCTACAAAGGAAGGATCCTAGATCTACAGCCAACAGCCACCATGCGCCTTCCAGATTGGCGCAGCAACCACCATGCGCCTTCCGATAGGCGCAGCAGTCACCATGTGCTGTCAGCCAGGCGCAGCAGATGTCATGCGCCTCTAGCCAGGCGCATCCTACCATCTCTTCAGCAGCTCAGCTATGTGCATCCAGCTCAGTTATGTGCATCCCTTCAGCAGCTCAGATATGTGCCGCTCTTCCAGCCAGGCTCGCCTGATAAGTGCTTCGCCAAGCAAAGCATTTAACCCTCTGGCTGGAACCAAGGAAGAAAAGAGCACCGTAAATGCTGTGGCCAGGGGAGGCTTCGAAGGAGCCTCCAAAGACCAAGGAAGACCGTGATCGAAATCATGGCACAAGGAGCTTTCAACACAATCAAAGTGGGCGGCACCCACTTTGAAGGAAGAGAGAGCCTAGCACCACCATTCCGATCTACGGCTCTTCCGGAACAACGGAGACGAGGCCCGAACATCCTTATCTTTGGATGCAACAGGCATCTTCCACCTGCCTCAGAAGCCCTCGACTCCGTCTTTTGGATGTAACAGTCACCTTCAAGTGCATCGAAGACAACACGACGTCTCATCTTTACCCTCGGGAGCACTTCGTCAACAGAATGCACCCACATATCCAAGTTCATGTTGGAAGTACGTGAGGGAATGAGGAGCAAACCTTCTCTCCATGCCACTATTTATAGGCCGGGCAAATCAAACCCACGCGCCAAGTGGATGACTCTCCGAATTCTGTGCAATGAATTTGCATTAAATGGATGAACCGGACGCCTCGAATTCAGCCAAACGGCTATTTATAGCACTCGAGGAGCGAGACAGCCGCGTCATTAAAGGACATGTCGGATGTGCCAGCCAAACAGCGCATCACACGGACGTGCCCTCCAGCATCAGGCGCATCAGACAAACGCGCCCTACAGTACCCGGCGCATCACAGAGGATGCGCCCTCCCTCACATCTCCATGCCGAGTGGAACACCAACCAATGTGCCCACTCAGCTGTCCATCGAACATCACAAACATTAAATGCTGAACTGACACCAGAGTTGGCAGCACGCTTCCCAAAGTCTGAACAGTTGACAGCTTTTTTAGAGAACGAAGCGTCGGCAACGTCAGCATCATCATGACTCTATTCCGACAGCTACTGCCACGTGGCCATCTGTATGCGCCTCTACGGCCATGCGTCCAAACTAGCATGCGCCTCAAAAGTCATGCGCCTCAGACCCTTCACTGATCCCTAAAGATAGAAGAAGAGTCTCCAGTTGAAGCTTTGCATGCGCCTCAAAAGCCATGCGCCCCAGACTAATCTCTGATCCCGAAAGACAGAAGGAAGGTCACCTGCATGCGCCTCAAAAGCCATACGCCCTAAATGGTTTGTAACTCCTAAAGGTTATGAGCCGCAGCCTCCTCCTGCGCCCAGATCCAAGGCGCAGCTCACCAGATCACTGCCCCCCCAAATCCGAGATCTTCGAGCCATGGGTCGATGACACGTGTCCTTTGACTCAACTCGTCCAAGATTTTAGCAACAGAAAGATCTTCTCCTCTGCTACGTGCCGGCTCACAACAGCAGTATGAAGAGTTATCTCCCTCAATCAGGGCGCATCATCTACGTGCCCCCATCAGCAACTTCCATATGGCGTCCCCACACACCGGCGCATCCTACATGCGTGCATGAGCAGCCAGCCTACAAAACTATAAATAGAGGGATCTTTTCTTTCACACACACACAGAATCTACAACAAACATACGAGGAGTCACCAGAGAGGCAGATACAGACATTCAACGTCTTCCTCCTCTCAGCAAGCTCCAGCACCCAGAGCAATCTACACCTTCAGAGAACCGATAACCGTCGTCAGCCCGTCAACGGAGTCAATGCATTACTACTCGCTCCATTGGCACTAAGGACCCAGCTTAAACAAAAGTGTACTCCTAGGACTACATCTAAGTCTTACATTGTAACACTGTTCTGTTTGTATTAAAGTTTTCAATCAAACAATTTTAATGGCAAACAACCGAGTTTTCGAGACTCAGTCGGTTTGCTCCCACCTTGGTAGCGACCGAGTTCGATAGGGCCCAGCGGTTCCAGCAGGGGCTTTACCTGGAGATTTTATTAGCAGTAGAGCAGTTTAAGCATCAGACTTTTAATTCAGTATTGAGAGCAGCTAGGAGGCATGAGTATACCTCCCAGAGGATCGTGGATAGGACCGGAGGTCGGAAGCGATCCCATAGCCAGATGAATCAGTCTTCAGCACCAGCCCCGGCAGCCAGGGCTTTGACCATTGGAGCTCCGAGGCGGGTGACCTCAGTGACGTTAGTTCAGCATTCCATCCCGCCGTACCCTCAGCAGCAGAAGCAGAAGTAGTCTTCCGCAGTGGGATGTTCACACTGCGGGAAGCCAGGGCATGTGGTATCGGAGTATCGCAGAGCACAGGGTTTATGCTTGGTTTGTGGTGCCCCGGACCACAGGGTTGGGAACTGCCCAAACAGGGGAGTTCATCTTCATCAGATTTCTCTAGTCCTTCAGTTAGAGGACCAGCTAACACTAGTCCAGCAGCAGCAGCTGCAGTACCCATTCCCGAGGCCATTGTCGACGCAGGCCCAGGTATTCCAGCAGCAGAGACCACAGCAGTATGCCCAAGCCCAAGCCCTGATCCTGAGCAGGCAGAGGAATTTTCAGCAGGGGACCCGCACCTAGAGGACATGGTCAAGTGCTGGCTTTGACCATGGAAGAGGAAGGATTAGCACCAGGAGAGGTAGTGGCAGGTACTATTCTCGTCAACACCTTTCTAGCTTCAGTATTATTTGATTCGGGTGCCTTCCATTCATTTATGTCTGCACGATTTGTGACACGGATAGGACTGGAGCCCGAGTCATTATCAGTAAGGCTCAATATACTTATTGGTAATGGACTTGTGGGAGTAGATAGAGTGTTTTCCTCGTGTCGGATCGTAGTTAGCGGTAGAGAATTCCCTGCTAGATTGATAGATTTCCCGATGGCCGATTATGATGTGGTCTTGGGGATGGATTGGTTGAAGGACCAGTATGCTAGGATAGACTGCCATATTGGCAGGGTTATTTTTAGCATTCCAGGCGAGTCGGAGTTTTTCTTCTCCCGAGGCGAAGTTGAACCTTCTCCTCCAGTATTGCGGATGGCAGTAGCAGTAGTGCAGTTACCCCGGAGAGTCGAAGAGTTTCCAGATGTTTTCCCAGAAGCACTTCCAGGGATGCCGCCAGAGCGAAAGATCGAGTTCACCATCGACTTGATTCCCGGGACAGCCCCAGTGTCATAGAGAGTCTACAGGGCGCCATCAGAGCTAGAGATATTGAACAAGATGATTGAAGAACTCAGAACTAAGGAATTCATTCGTGCCAGTGGATCGCCTTGGGGAGCCACGATCTTGTGAAAAAGAAGGATGGTACATCCAGATTATGTGTAGATTATTGTACCTCGAACTCAGTAACAATCAAGAACAGATACCCTCTCCCGAGGATAGATGACTTGTTTGATCAACTCAAGGGGGTAGCAGTATTCTCGAAGATCGACTTGCGGTCAGGATACCATCAAATCAGCGTCAGAGAGCAGGACATCCCGAAGACAACTTTCATATCTAGGTATGGGCATTGGGAATTCCTTGTAATGACATTTGGAGCAACCAATGCGCCGGCTGTATTCATGGACCTCATGAATCGCATCTTCATGCCTTATTTGGATCAGTTCGTGATTGTGCTCCTAGACGACATCCTGGTCTACAGCAAGAGTGAAGCGGAGCATGAGCAGCATCTTCGAGTTGTCCTCCAGATTCTCAGAGAGCACCAGTTGTATGCCAAGTTTAGTAAATGCGAGTTCTGGCTCGATCGCATTTCGTACTTGGGCCATATCATCACCAGAGGAGGAGTAGAAGTGGATTCCCAGAAGATCGTGGCCATTGAAATGTGGCCGGTACCTAGCACAGTGGCAAAAATTTGCAGTTTTTTTGGCTTGGTCGGCTACTACCGGCGATTTGTTTCAGACTTTACTCGGATTTCAGTGCCATTGACCCAGTTGACCCGTAAGGATGTGCAGTTTGCTTGGACAGCAGAATGTCAGGATTCTTTTAAGAAGTTGAAGCGAGGCTTGATGACGGCTCCTATTCTTACGCTTCCAGATGGAACCGGGGGATTCTCAGTGTATTGTGATGCTTCGGGCAGAGGTTTAGGATGTGTTCTGATGCAGCATGGGAAGGTAATAGCTTATGCATTACGACAACTTTGTGATCATGAGAGGAATTATCCAACCATGATTTGGAGCTGGCAGCGGTAGTGTTTGCACTTAAGTTATGGAGGCACTACTTGTATGGAGATAGGGTGGAGATTTTTACCGACCACAAGAGCCTGAAGTATGTTTTCACTCAGAAGGATCTTAACATGCGTCAGAGAAGGTGGCTAGAGCTACTTGTGGATTATGATGTCACCTACAGTATCACCCAGGGAAGGCCAATGTTGTGGCAGATGCATTGAGCAGGAGAACCGGAGTTTATTTCCTAACAGCACAACCAGAGCTGTTAGCAGATCTTCAGAAGATGGGAATAGAAGTTGTCCTTCCTACCAGTGTAGCATTGATGGCCAGCATGCAAGTTCAGTCCACTATAGTCGAGAGGATCCGGATGGCGCAGTCAGAAGATTCCAAGCTTCAGCGACTCAGAGCAGAGTATGAGGCAGGACGAAGACCAGAGTTATGTAACCATGAAGATGGTACACTTCGACATGGGAAGCGTCTTTGTGTACCCAGTAGAGATATCAGACAGGGGATCATGACAAAGGCTCACAGTTCGCAGTATTCCATTCATCCCGGCGGTACGAAGATGCACCGTGATATTCGTCAGCACTTTTGGTGGAATGGCATGAAGAGGAAGATAGCCCGGTTTGTCTCTCGATGTTTGGTTTGCCAACAAGTTAAAGCTGAATATCAGAGGCCAGCTGGACTTCTTCAGCCCTTGCCAATTCCAGAATGGAAGTGAGAGCATATAACCATGGATTTCGTGACTGGATTACCTAGATCCCCGGCTGGCAGAGATGCTATTTGGGTTATTATAGACAGGCTCACGAAGGTGGCTCATTTTCTTCCGTTCAGAGTTGGTCAGTCGACGGCTCAGCTAGCAGAGATGTACCTCAGGCAGATCGTCAGACTTCATGGTATACTAGTCAGTATCACCTCGGACAGAGATTCAAGATTTACGTTGCACTTTTGGCGTAGCCTGCAAGAGAGTTTGGAAATCACCTCCAGTTCAGCTCAGCTTATCATCCGCAGACAGATGGTCAGTCAGAGCGTACCGTACCATACGAACCTTGGAAGACATGTTGAGATCTTGTACACTCGACTTCGATGGATCGTAGAAATATCACCTGCACCTGGTGGAGTTCTCGTACAACAATAATTTACAGGCCAGTATCCAGATGGCACCGTTCGAGGCACTGTATGGTAGGAAGTGTCGATCTCCGCTAGCATAGGACGATATCGGAGAGAGACAGATGCTCGGTCTAAAAATGATTACTCAAACCGTTGAAGTGGTCAGAAGAGTCAGAGATCATCTTCGAGTTGCCCAAAATTGCCAGCGTCATTGGGCCGATTCTCATCGGCGCCCTCTTGAGTTTTCTGTCGGCGACCATGTATTCCTGAAAATTTTGCCTAACCGTGGCGTCATTCATTTCGGCATGCGGGGAAAGCTTTATCCTAGGTATACAGGACCGTTCGATATTCTGGAGCGAGTAGGTGAATCATATCGTCTCGCTCTTCCATCGTCGCTACATGAGGTGCATGACGTGTTCTATGTATCACAACTGCGACGATATATCCCGGACCCGGGCCACATCCTGGATCATTCGAAATTGATTGTTGGTACCAACCTTTCGTATGAGGAGAGGCCCGTGTCTATATTGGATCGGAGGAAGAAGATACTCAAGAACAAGACTATTAATTTAGTCGGAGTTGCTTGGGGTCATCACTCTTTGGGTGAGTCAACATGGGAGCGTGAGGATGATATCCGATCGCGATATCCCGACCTGTTTGACTCGTAAGGTATAATGTCTTCCTTATGCCTTATGCTTTCAATTCCATGCTTGAATAAATGACTGCATGATAGACTGCTTGTTATAGCTTGCGATTAGTATAGCTTGTCCTTACCGCTCTAGCTTCTTAATTAAATTTCGAGGACGAAATTCGTTTAAGGTGGGTAGAGTTGTAATGACCATGGTTCGTATTACGTATTTGGAATACGTATACGTATCTTGACTCATATTTTATGTCTCCTGGCTTGGTTCGACTTGTTTGGGTTGGCTTGGTTCGGCTTGGGTTGTTTATTGGTTCATCATAAACGAAGGGGAGAACCCTTACCTACCACCACCATCCCCATTTATTAGCCCAACTCTTTCTCTCTCTTCATTACTCTTCTTCTTCTCCACCATTACTTTTTCACCAACCAGGAAGAGAGCTTAGGCAAGTGCAGCTTGCTTCATGGAGGAACTCCATTTTTATTGTTCCATTCTCTTCCTCATGAGATTCTAACACACTTTAATACTTAGTATTTCTAATTTCTATCGCTTATTTCTTGTAGATCTAAGTTTATTTTGTTTTCGGATTTCTTGGATTTTGATCTATTTAATCTTGTTATTATCAAGTTCTGAGGGTTCCATGTTGTAGAGAATTTTATTCTGCCCTATTTTGACCTATGGAAGTTCGGATTTGGACTATAGATGAAGGTTTTATGAAGCTTGGAAGCTATGGCTTGCATAGTTCTTCTTCTCGGAATAATAGAGAAGAAGAAAAGTTCCGTAGCAGCATGAACTACCGCAGCCGCATGAACTTCCGTAGCCGTATGAACTTCCGCAGCCGCATGAACTTCCGTAGCCGCATGAAGTTTCGTGGCCGCATGAACTTCCGTGGCCGCATGAACTTCCGCAGCCGTATGAACTTCCGCAGCCGCATGAATTCCGTTGGCCGCATGAACTTCCGTAGCCGCATGAACTTCCGCAGCCGCATGAACTTCCGTAGCCGCATGAACTTCCGCAGCCGCATGAATTTTCGTGGCGCATGAACTTCTGTAGCCGCATGAACTTCCGCAGTCGCATGAACTTTTGCAGCCGCATAAATTTCCGCTGCCGTATGAACTTCCGCAGCCGCATGAACTTTCGCAGCCGCATGAACTTCTGTAGCCGCATGAACTTTCGCAGCCGCATGAATTTCCATGGCCGCATGAACTTCCGTGGCCGCATGAATTTCTGTGGCCGCATGAACTTCTCTTGATTCCCAGCCGCATGGCTCTCAGCCGCATGTGCCCTGCCCCCGGTGCCGCATGACTTCCCCTGCCGTCCCTGCACCCTCTTTGATTATTTAGTGTTACATGTATGTTGGTGCCTTGTTAATTTAAATATGTTTCCTGACACGCTGGTGACCCGTTGTAGTGCACTTTTGACAAATGACATGACGTGATAGTGGCCGTCGTGGCGCACTCCTGACAGTGAACATGACATGATATATATATCTCAAAGGCTGTTGCGACGGCTAGCATGTCATGACAAGTATGAATGACCTAGACACCGTGGGCGATTGTGTTTGTACAAATAAACCAGTACTGTCTTGCATCATATCTAGGATGAGGCTCCCTGAGTACCACGGTCAGGGATACCTACAAAAATTGACTAAGGCTAATAAACTAAAATAATTCAGTAGTCATGAAGAGATTTCCCAGCTACAGGCAATCCCGTTATCTGGGCGCACTAAGTGGACTTGTAGCCTACCGACGAGTAGGGCACATTTCCAGCACACAGTCACGTGTTGCACCCTTCACAAACGGACATTCGACCTGGATAACCTGGATGGTCTGTAGGGCTTGTGGCTGTTGGGATAATCTCATTGCATTGCTAGTAACTAGGCCTGTGATAACCCTAGTTAGTTAAAGTATCAAGCCGTACTCTTTGCTTGGCCGTGATTGATTGAATGAAGTCTAGCCCAGCTTCGACTTGTCCTGATCCTGTGCAAGATTATGACAAGACATGATTATTTATGCTTGCCTTAACAATAATGATCAGGGGACCAGTTCTGTTCAGGCGAAGGGTTATAACCCCGGTCCTTATTTGGTTTAAGGGTCGTAACCTGGCTTCCGGAGCAGTTCTGTGTCCTTTCTTCGTTTATTGTCTTATTGCTCCCCATGCCATGCTCGTCATGTTTTATTTTATTTCAATAGCATGTTTATTTATACTGGCCTTAACAATAACGATCGGGGGTCCAGTTCTATTCAGGCGAAGGGTTACAACCCCGGTCCTTATTTGGTGTAAGGGTTGTAACCTGGCCCCCGGAGCAGTTCTATGTCCTCTCTTCGTTTATTGACTTATTTCACCCTATGTTCTTGCTTACCAACAAGTAGTTGAGATGGATTTCTATTCAGGTGAAGGGTTACAACCCCGGTCCTTGTTTGGTTTAAGGGTTGTGACCTGGCTACTTGAATGGTTTCCTCGTACTCAATTTACTGTTGTTATCTTTATTATTATCTGTTTTATTTATAATCATCTTTAATATTCATTTGTGATATGCTGGTTTTAGTTCCTAAGTGAAGCCTCCTTTGTGGCACTTGCTCTTCTGGGGTCTGACCCAGCTGGTTTTGTGTGGCCAGATATCGGAGCAGCTCTAGAGGATCCTCCTGTCTTCCAGCCATATGGTAACCACCAGGCGTAACCCTGGCAAGGAGTGGGTTTCTTTTGTCCTTCCACTTATTTGTAAAATTATTCTTTTGAGGCGTTTAGCCGACGAGCACGTGTTAGCTCGGTTGCACCTTTATTTACTATCTGTCTACGGGCTGTAACATGATTGACAAATTCTAGGGTTGATCATGTATGACCAGAACTCTTGCTAGTCTTGACATTTAGTACGACTAGCTTCTTGATCATCCGAATATGTAATGTATGGGACGCCTTACTATTGTATATTTGGTGCTCTGACATCTTGTAACTGTTATTACTTGCTTGAGATTGAGACAATAGGCTTGTTTATGACCATAGGAGACTGATGGCTTGTAATTAAACCCTCATGTATCTAGACAGCCGTGACCATATAACGAGGTGGGTTGCACTTCAATATACGTAGCTGGCTATGTACGCCCCCGCTTTCCAGTATTCTGGTTCTGGGGCGTTACATCCATGCACCCTACAGCATCAGCCACGTGGCGTTCCTACATACAGGCGCATCCTACATATGTGCGCATGAGCAGACCAGTCTGCTGCCTATAAATAGAAGGATCATTTTTTCATCCACACACACAGGGAGAGATCATCATATCTACATATAGAGACAAGAAAAGACATATAACGTCTACTTCCCCTCTAAACGCTTCGGCATCTAGAGCAGCCCAGACCTTCAGAGAATCCAAGATCGTCAACGGAGTCAATACATTACCACTCGCTCCACCGATACATTTCCCAGATAAAAACAAAAGTGTACTCCTAGGACTACGTCTAAGTCCTACATTGTATACTATTCTGTTTGTAATCGGAATACCAAAGTTTTATCAATCAACAAAACCTTGTCGCATTTTCGATGGCAAACAGTATGCTACATCTTTGCTAAAGAACTTTTAAAGAGAGATAGCTTTCAGTGATAGAGTTCTCCCTCGTCGTCAAGAGTGTATGTGTAAAAAATACTCTATCTGTTAGAATAGTAGGGAGTGAACATGAGCCTTAGGGGTTAGTAGGGAGTGAACATTTTCGAGAATCACTTATAGCTCGCCACGTGTTTTGAGACGTGTTGTACGAAACATTGCCATGTCAGCATACGATCTCTTCATTAGATTAGCTATGCTTCGAATAATATTGGACGAATAGCGTTTTAACTGCTTACTGCAATTGGTGTTTCTTCATGGAAAATAGCAAAACTATGTGCATTAGAACGCATAGCTTTCATACTGCATACTGCATACTGCAAATAACTGTTCTGGATGTAGTCTCATGAAACTGCTTCTTTACATCTGTTAGAATGTAATGATGATGGTGACATAATCATTGACATCTTCCTCGTAGTATGAACACTGCACACTGCCCAAGGTTCGTCTTTTCATATAAGAGACATAAATATGCCATACGTCGAATGGACCATGCGTCTCTCTGACTCGTCTTCGGCTATGTGTCATCTTTAATCAACATTGAAGAGACCATAGTGCTTTGGAGACTGCTTCAACTTTTGAAGTATCTACATCTTTAGGCGCATAAGCTCCATGTGGCCTTATTTTGTACTTTTCATGCTTTTTCAGTGTTCATACAGAGTCTGCAGCATCGTCTTCAAGTGCTCTGTGTGCTTTTGTCGGTCCTTCGAGTAGATGAGGATATCGTCGATGAACATGAACACAAATCTTTCTATTAGGGGTCGAAAGACTCGGTTCATCAAATCTATGAAAGAATTAGGGGCATTCGTCAAACCGAACGGCATAACTAGGAACTCGTAATGATCGTATCGAGTAAAAAATACAGACTTCGATACGTCGTCGGGCTTGATCTTCAACTGATGGTAGCCTAAACGAAGATCAATTTTTAAAATATTGCGGCACCTTACAATTGGTTAAACAAGTTGTCGATTCGTGGGTACTTATTTCATACTGTGGCTTTATTGAGTTCTCGATAATCTATGCATATCCACATCGATCCGTCTTTCTTTTTAATGAACAATACGAGAGCTCCCCACCGAAAGATGCTAGAGCAAATAAATCCGTCATCTAGCAACTTTTATAGCTATACTTTCAGCTTTTCCAGTTCAGTCGGGGCCATTTGTAAGGTGCTTTCGATAACGGTCGTGTATCCGAGAAGGTGTCAATGCTGAATTCTATTTCTCGATCAGGCACCATCTCGAGTATTTCCTCTGTGAACTCGTCAGAAAAATCTGCCACAATATTAGTCTGCGTTGTGCCTCCAATATCCTTCCTCGTGTCTCTAATGGATGCCAAGTTCCCTTCACAACCGGAACGCAACATGCGTCTTGCCAAAATTGTCGATACCACTACGGCCGTCTTTGATACCGTGCCACACAAATATGAGAACTCTATCTCGCCAAGTAGACGGAACAAAACTCTCTTCTCCATACATTATTTAGTCACCTAGCAAGCACCCAACCAATCCATGCCCAGGATTATGTCGTTTTCTTTGATATTGAGGATGAAGACTTCCAAGATAGATTTCTGCCTTCGATGTAAATGTTGTCGTCCCTACAAATAAAATTTGCAGGCATAGCGATTCCCGATGGAGTGCTAACGCTAATGTTCAGATCTAGCGATTGCATGGCTAATTTATTTTTTTAGTAAAATTAGCAGATATAAAACTACACGTTGAACCCGAATCGAATAGTTCTCGAGCATGTATATTTTTATAGAGTAATATACCTGTTACAACAGTATCGAATGCAAACGATTCATCTCTAATCAATGCATAGACTCGACCGTGCTCCCCTGGCATTGATTCTGTGGGTTCATTGGCTCCACATTTGTGCCTTGAGTTGAAGTCACACTATTCTAGTTCGGAAAGTTCCTTGGTGGATATTGATTCAGAACGTTCCCTGGAGGAATTTGATTTGCCCTCCCCATCTGACATTCATGAGTCTTGTGGTCCACATAACCACACTTAAAGCATCCCACTCGGCAATCGACTGCCCTATGTCTATTTTTGCCATATATATAGCACTAGTCCGGGCTAGTGACCCATGTTCTCATTTGTATTCGGATGCTTCAGTACTCCAGATCCTACCGCGTCGTTAGAACGCTTGTTGAAATTATTACGGTCCCACCGCGACATACGACCGAAGATTCGCTCGCTATCAAGAGCGATATCGTAGGACTCACGTAGGTTTGGCACCTTTGATTCATGACGTCCCTATACAGCTCGTCATTCAAGTCCTGTTGAAATCATTCACACCAGGCTTCTTTGTTAAGAAGGAAGGCACCGACAAATTTTGCGAGAAAAACCTACTTGAACTTCTTCCTGGTAATCTTCGTGTCAGGATCTGCTTCAAAGATTTCTTGCTTATTCTCTCCCAACCAGTCGTAGGCCCTCAATTGTAGCTACAACGCTGCGCAGGCTACTCTCTTAGATCCTTTGATGCTGAGAAGATCAAACAAACCCTCGATCTCTACTAGCCACCTGATGATCACATCAGGTTCCACTCGACCGTTGAACTTTGGCGAGTTCATTTTGTTGAACTCATTCGCTTTGAACAAGAAAGAAGAGTTCATCGTTGGTGGTTGGACTTCTTCCTGGACTTCTTTTCTCTCTTCAAATGCCACTATCGTTGCGTTGATGTTGGCCTCCACTCACGATACGTGCCAGTGCATCCATTTGCTTTTGTTGCGTACCAAATTGGGCTTGGATCTGCGCCTAAAGCTGTTGCTGTTGCACCTCCATTAGGTGCATCAGTCTTTCTATCGTGGTCTCGCTAGGCAGCACCCTCCAAACTAGCCGAACTAATCAAAGTATTGTTTGTTGAGGCAAGATTACCTTTCTTAGTCATCCCTATAAATTAGAGTAAATCTATTAGTATTCTCAAATATCTATGGGTTACCTGTTTGGAACTATTATTTCACGCAGCATATATCGAACAACATTTAATTAAGTAATCGCAACCAACATCCAAATGAAACATTTTTTTGAAAATTTAAGGAATTGAACCATGCTCTGATACCAATTTGTCACGCCTCGATTCGACAAATTGTTTGTTCTCGCATCGATTTCTGCCGAATCGACCATCCTTGCTGAGACGTGATGTCGTACGAGTCTGAGTTGCACTCGTACAAGGCAAAAAATTACATTTTATAATTTTTTTAAAACATCAAGTTGAAACTTCACTAATTGTAGAGAATTGAACACGCAGTATAGGAAGATGGAAATATACTTTTCATTAATAGCTTGCAATGAAGTGCAAGTCGTAATTACAATGGATATGTCATTGCGGCTACATTTGATTGAAACAAAACAAAACACTCGACAAGCTGCCTGAAGTAATACTTGTCGTTCCATACATTTACACCATTTTATACATTGGAAGTCTTCGAGATGAATTGGCTTCAAAATACTTCAAAATAGGCGGAGCTTCAAAATGCCTTCTCGAACTGCAACTTGGTCCTAGCACCGTGCACCCTTAACGTTCTCGTCACCTATGGGGTTGGGGGATTAGTACACTTGGGAATGCACTAGTGAGCGGGATGAACCTATTCGTCTAAACTAACACTGTTTATAAAGGTAGGCATGCTTTCAAAGTTATCTTTCTATTTAAAACTAGATGAATTGCAGTTCATATCGATAGCATTCTCGAAACAATAAAGAATAGCATTTTATATTGATTCTTACCACGGTCGTGCCCATCCTTGTATGAAACAGAGATAATACTTACCACCTGCATAAGACAATAGATGAGCATGCTACTATCTTATATGTGGTCATTGGTGTTACGACACCATGAAGGACGATTATCAATGGCATTGCGACGTACCCTTCATGTAGTGCCTCGTCCCGCTCAGTTCAATAGGATGAATAGAAACACAATGACATTTAGACTTAGCCATGCAACGACTTACTCGAAGTCCCGTTCGATCGAGGCAACTCCTCGTTCAGGTGGGTGGCTTCGATGAACTTGCCTCATCTTGGCCTTCACACTAATAATGTAAGTTTTTATTGTACTGAATATGCTTGGTAATAAAAGAGATGAATCCACATGGCTAGAAAATAAGCCCATTGTATCAAATGTGTATAAAATTTGGAAGTGTCAGCTTCTTGTCCAGATATCAATCAACGATGGTTTTAAAATTAGCACTCGGTCTTTCGACCGCACGTATTGAATTAAGAAAAGTAACGCCATGGGCTATCGACTTGATGTCATAACTTGCATGCCCTTACGATTCCACTGCTTGTCATAGCAACACATTCCATGGACTCACAGTTGGTCTTATAGAAGATGGCACATTTCTACTATATCACGGCTGATTCAAGTGATAGGTCCCCATGGTCTCACAGTTTGTCATATAGAGGATGACATAGTCAATGGCACTTATGGAACATGTTTTGTTCAAGTTAAGGGGGAAGTCTATACAGTAGCCGTTTCCTGGGTTCAAAATGGAAAGTTCACACGATCGTTTGTCACCGAGGCGGTCCCTCGTTTGGGAGTCTCCAACGAAGTATGGAAAGTATGGTTTACGAGCACGACTTGCAAAGGGTTTGTGTCTTACCACAAATTAGGCCATACATTTACGTGAGTCTAGATGTTCTCGTAGGTATGTGGTCAAGGACAACTTGAGCATAAGGTATTCTTGCTCAATTGATTTTAAGTTGGGGCACCGGGGTCAATTCGACCTGGGGGTAGATGATATACCAGAGTTGGGTAGGCAACAGGAATTCGGGAGCTTTTAGTGAGGCTCAATACCTGCATTGATTGACTCACCGTCTTTCCTAACTATGTCCAAGATGGCTTGAATTGACAGTGACCTTTCTTATAAATGAGTCGGTGTGGTGAGCGGCAATATACATGCACGGTATCGACTGAGTCACAAGAAGTGTAAGCACGACAGGAATGAGTCAAAAATGTGTGCACGGTTTGCAACACAACTTGTATGAAGCCTAAGTTTTGGCTATAGTAGAGACATGTGTTGCCATGCCCCAATCCAAAAAGTCATGGGACTAGCACGTGATGTGGCCAGCTAGTACACACTCAAGGGCAACACCAATTCTATGGAACCCTCAAGTATGCACTTAAGCTGTCTATAAACTCACAAGTCCAAGAGATATAGTACTAAGCAATCTATATCTCATCCACAGAAGTAAAAATATACAACAAAATCAAAATAAGTAACGAATAAGTAATGAAGAAACTGAATAATGAAGAGTAATATAAAATAAAGTTTCAAGTAATCAAGAATTCAAGTCACGTCCAGTGGAGACAAATCGCCTACAAGTAGACGGGAAATAAAACATAAAGACATGAAATAAAATAACTAAGTCCAAGCTATGCTAAGCATCAATAATATCGTCAGATGCAATGGTACCATGGTCTGGTGTTGGCTCATAAACCTGATCGTCTGCACCTGGATAGACCTTGAGTAAACTTGGAGAGATCACCAGGTCCTCGGGGGACTAGCAAGATACATATAAACATGCCAAATGTATAGTATAAAATATACAGGAAAAATAAGAAAATAATCAAGAAGACTCAACTAAGGCACAAGGAACTAAGACACCAAGAAACTAGGACACAAGAAAACTATGACGCTGGCATGCCATACTAGTCGTGGCTAACAGGTCAATCCTATAGACTATAGTCAAGGAAAGCACCCCTAATCTATAGTATCTCAATTATAGTCATGGCAAGCACTCCCAATCAAGATGGTAGCCATTTCTAGTATCAAGGTAAAGTAATCCTATTGACCGTAGTCAAGGAACACAATCACAATCTATAGAATGTCACAAGTCAAGTCATACTTAAGTCACGTTATATCAAAGAAACAATGGTGTAGGACTAGACATCTCTACCACGAGACTCATGTGAATACGAAAGCAATATAACAGATAATAAAAATATAACAGAAATCAAAACGTGCATGTAAACTAGAAATAAGATAAAGTAAAACTAGAAAAGGATAAAGCAACATGAATATAAAAGTATGAGGAAAAAAACCACATGGAAGTACAAAATATGCATATAAACTATATTGTACAAGTTGGCAATGTATACTTGTCTGGTGGTGGTAGCACATAACAAACGTCTCTGGATGCTGAAACAGACATCACTAACATTTTTGACATATACAAAATGTCTAAGATTGACTACCCATAAGTCCAATTCTGGACACAGGGGCAAAATAGTAATTTTGGTTCAAAATAGTATTACCGTTCGACCCGCTTTGCACCGAAAAATGTGCAAGAACCTACGGTCTCTAAACTCAACAAATTATATACCTGTGAGTTCAATTTTTCGATATGAACTAAACGGTATGTCTAGTTTTGGATTCCGATGAGCTGTGCACAAAATTGTCCGTTGAGTCAGATCGTAGGCCCGCCAAAACGGCAATCCAGTCAACTGTCTCAGAATCGAACCAAACTTGGCTCATGGGACTGGAAAAATGATTCTATTCCAATGGAACAAGTTCTGTCATGATGTGACAGGCACGCACGAAGTAATTAGAAATTTTGCAAAGTGGCCGATGCGGCATTCTTCGACCGATACGTCTCGAATTTGTCGTGCACACGCAACCCATTCGAGTTCCGTCAAAGCTCACACGCCCGCAATGTCCGTACGCACCTTTTGATGCCTTCGGGTTGTAACGAAGTTGCCCGGTTTGTCGGGTCGAACCCATTATCGGGAAAATTTTTAATTTCCAAACTATTTTCTCATATTTTCCTCCAGTTTTTGCACTGATTTCTCTTGTTGTATACTTAACTAGAAATAAAACTAATAATAGGGTTTCCATGGTGTTTAGGTCTTCTAGAAGTTCAATTAGATTTTTGAAATACCTAATATTCTGTCCAATAACTTCCTTCCAAAACAGTGTCTTCAATTAAAAACTGTTATCACAATAATCGTAATTTTTTACAATTTTACTATTTCCTAGGGATTTAACACAATTAAATTGAAAATAGTTGATGGAAGTCATAAGGGGTTAGGTTATCTTTCAAACGAATCAAGTAGTTCAAAATTTGGTAGAGTACACTAGAAGAAATTTGATTGTGAAGTAGGTTACCTCACTGCTTCAAAACATAGTTGCTCTATTTTTGCCCGTTGCTGCTGCGCTCTGTCCGACGGCCGCTGCAGCGGCTCCGACGATCCCACGGCATGTGCAGACGTGTCAGGATGGTCGTCCAAGATTGGGGAAGGGGTCTGGGTGATCATAAGGTCAAGTAGTTTAGAGTTTTTTCGAATTTTTCTCTTCTGATCTCTCTTTTGTGTCCCTTTCTTTTCAACTTCAAATTAATTTCTATATTTGAATCCATTTTTAAAATGGATTTTGGATGATCTGGAGGATAACTTGAATAGGTTTTTGAAAGTGAAAATTTGAATCAAAACGATCAAGGATTGGCCGTTTCATGTTTTCGAATTCCTTTAGAATTCGTTACAGGCGCTCGGCCAAATTGGCCTTTGAGCATATCACAAGAATTTCAAATTCTCGCGATAAATTGATTTTGTTTTTTTGGTATTATATACACACACACACACACATATGGGATACCCACATGAAATATTTATAATAATATAATAAAACCAACAGTTGTAAATATTAGTCATAAATTTTATTTACTAAAATTACAGATAAACATAAAAATAACTATTCTCTTAATATATATATATATATATATATATATATATATATATATTCTTTCTTTTTTAAAACCATAGTCGGTGGACGACTCCACCCGACCTTCGCCCGGAGGCCGTGGCCACCGCCACCCAGCCACCTCCGTGGGAGGGAGGGCTCGAACCCAGCCCTCACCCCCGGTGCACGGTGGTGTTACCAGTAACCACGACTCGATGTGCATAATATATATTATATATATAGATATATATATATATATATATATATATATATATTATATATATATAATATATATATATATATATATTATATATAATATATCTATATATATAATATATATATATATATATATATATATATATATATATATATATATATATATATATATATATATATATATATATATATATATATATATATATTATATATATATGCACATCGAGCGTGGTGTACTGGTACACCACCGTGCACCGGGGGTGAGGGCTGGGTTCGAGCCTCCTCCACGGAGGTGGCGGGTGGCGGTGGCCACGGCCTCCGGGCGAAGGTCGGGTGGAGTATCCACCGACTATGGTTTTAAAAAAAGAAAGAATATATATATATATATATATATATATATATATATATATAAGAGAATAGTTATTTGTATGTTATCTGTAATTTTAGTAAATAAAATTTATGATAATTACAACTGTGGTTTGTTATATTATTATAATATTTCATGTGGGTATCCATATGTGTGTGTGTGTGTATATAATACCAAAAAAACAAAATCAATTTATCGCGGAGAATTTGAAATTCTTGTGATATGCTCAAAGGCCAATTTGGGCCGAGGCCTGTAACGAATTCTAAAGGAATTCGAAAACATGAAACGGCCAATCCTTGATCGTTTGATTCAAATTTTCACTTTCAAAAACCTATTCAAGTATCCTCCAGATCATCCAAAATCCATTTAAAATGGATCAAATATAGAAATTAATTTGAAGTTGAAAAGAAAGGGACACAAAAGAGAGATCAGAAGAGAAAAATTCGAAAAAAATCTAAAACTACTTGACCTTATGATCACCCCAGACCCATTCCCCAATCTTGGACGACCATCCTGACACGTCTGCACATGCCGTGGGATCGTCGGAGCCGCTGCAGCGGCCGTCGGACAGAGCGCAGCAGCAACGGGCAAAAATAGAGCAACTATGTTTTGAAGCAGTGAGGTAACCTACTTCACAATCAAATTTCTTCTAGTGTACTCTACCAAATTTTGAACTACTTGATTCGTTTGAAAGATAACCTAACCCCTTATGACTTCCATCAACTATTTTCAATTTAATTGTGTTAAATCCTAGGAAATAGTAAAATTGTAAAAAATTACGATTATTGTGATAACAGTTTAATTGAAGACACTGTTTTGGAAGGAAGTTATGGACAGAATATTAGGTATTTCAAAAATCTAATTGAACTTCTAGAAGACCTAAAACCATGGAAACCCTATTATTAGTTTTATTTCTAGTTAAGTATACAACAAGAGAAATCAGTGCAAAAACTGGAGGAAAATATGAGAAAATAGTTTGGAAATTAAAATTTTCCCGATAATGGGTTCGACCCGACAAACCGGGCAACTTCGTTACAACCGAAGGCATCAAAAGGTGCGACGGACATTGCGGGCGTGTGAGCTTGACGGAACTCGAATGGGTTGCGTGTGCACGACAAATTCGAGACGTATCGGTCGAAGAATGCCGCATCGGCCACTTTGCAAAATTTCTAATTACTTCGTGCGTGCCTGTCACATCATGACAGAACTTGTTCCATTGGAATAGAATCATTTTCCAGTCCATGAGCCAAGTTTGGTTCGATTCTGAGACAGTTGACTGGATTGCCGTTTTGGCGGCCTACGATCTGACTCAACGGACAATTTGTGCACAGCTCATCGGAATCCAAAACTAGACATACCGTTTAGTTCATATCGAAAAATTGAACTCACAGGTATAATTTGTTGAGTTTAGAGACCGTAGGTTCTTGCACATTTTTCGGTGCAAAGGGTCGAACGGTAATACTATTTTGAACCAAAATTACTATTTTGCCCCTGTGTCCAGAATTGGACTTATGGGTAGTCAATCTTAGACATTTTGTATATGTCAAAAATGTTAGTGATGTCTGTTTCAGCATCCAGAGACGTTTGTTATGTGCTACCACCACCAGACAAGTATACATTGCCAACTTGAAAATATAGTTATATGCATATTTTGTACTTCCATGTGGTTTTTTTCCTCATACTTTTATATCATGTTGCTTTATCCTTTTCTAGTTTTACTTATCTATTCTAGTTTACATGCACGTTTTGATTTCTGTTATATTTTTTATATCTGTATATTGCTTTCGTATTCACATGAGTCTCGGGTAGAGTGTCTAGTCCTACACCATTGTTCTTGATATAACGTGACTTAAGTATGACTTGACTTGTGACATTCTATAGATTGTGATTGTGTTCCTTGACTACGGTCAATAGGATTACTTTACCTTGATACTAGAAATGGTACCATCTTGATTGGGAGTGCTTGCCATGACTATAATTGAGATACTATAGATTAGGGGTGCTTTCCTTGACTATGTCTATAGGATTGACCTGTTAGCCACGACTAGTATGGCATGCCAGCGTCATTAGTTTCTTGTGTCCTAGTTTCTTGGTGTCTTAGTTCCTTGTGCCTTAGTTGAGTCTTCTTGATTATTTTCTTATTTTTCCTGTATATTTTATATACATTTGGCATGTTTATATGTATCTTGCTAGTCCCCCGAGGACTGGTGATCTCTCCAAGTTTACTCAAGGTCTATCCAGGTGCAGACGATCAGGTTTATGAGCCAACACCAGACCATGGTACCATTGCATCTGACGATATTATTGATGCAGCATAGCTTGGACTTAGTTATTTTATTCATGTCTTTGTTTTATTTCCGTACTTGTAGGCGATTTGTCTCCACTGGACGTGACTTGAATTCTTGATTACTTGAAACTTTATTTTATATTACTCTTCATTATTCAGTTTCTTCATTACTTATTCGTATATTTTGATTTTGTTGTATATTTTTACTTCTGTGGATGAGATATAGATTGCTTAGTACTATATCTCTTGGACTTGTGAGTTTATAGACAGCTTAAGTGCATACTTGAGGGTTCCATAGAATTGGTGTTGCCCTTGAGTGTGTACTAGCTGGCCACATCACGTGCTAGTCCCATGACTTTTTGGATTGGGGCATGGCAACACATCTACTATAGCCAAAACTTAGGTCATACAAGTTGTGTTGCAAACCGTGCACACATTTTTGACTCATTCCTGTCGTGCTTACACTTCTTGTACTCAGTCGATACCGTGCATGTATTGCCGCTCACACACCGACTCATTATAAGAAAGGTCACTGTCAATTCAAGCCATCTTGGACATAGTTAGGAAAGACGGTGAGTCAATCAATGCAGGTATGAGCCTCACTAAAAGCTCCCGAATTCCTGTTGCCTACCCAACTCTGGTATATCATCTACCCCCAGGTCGAATGACCCCGGTGCCCCAACTTAAAATCAATTGAGCAAGAATACCTTATGCTCAAGTTGCCTTGACCAATACCTACGAGAACATCTAGACTCACGTAAATGTATGGCCTAATTTGTGGTAAGACACAAACCTTTGCAAGTCGTGCTCGTAAACCATACTTTCCATACTTCGTTGGAGACTCCCAAACGAGGACCGCCTCGGTGACAAACGATCGTGTGAACTTTCCATTTGAACCCAGGAAAACGGCTACTGTATAGACTTCCCCCTTAACTTGAACAAAACATGTTCCATAAGTGCCATGACTATGTCATCCTCTATATGACAAACTGTGAGACCATGGGGACCTATCACTTGAATCAGCCGTGATATAGTAGAAATGTGCCATCTTCTATAAGACCAACTGTGAGTCCATGGAAGGTGTTGCTATGACAAGCAGTGGAATCGTAAGGGCATGCAAGTATGACATCAAGTCGATAGCCCATGGCGTTACTTTTCTTATTCAATACGTGCGGTCGAAAGACCGAGTGCTAATTTTAAAACCATCGTTGATTGATATCTGGACAAGAAGCTGACACTTCCAAATTTTATACACATTTGATACAATGGGCTTATTTTCTAGCCAGGTGGATTCATCTCTTTTATTACCAAGCATATTCAGTACAATAAAAACTTACATTATTAGTGTGAAGGCCAAGATGAGGCAAGTCATCGAAGCCACCACCTGAACGAGGAGTTGCCTCGATCGAACGGGACTTCGAGTAAGTCGTTGCATGGCTAAGTCTAAATGTCATTGTGCTATTCATCCTATTGAACTGAGCGGGACGAGGCACTACATGAAGGGTACGTCGCAATGCCATTGATAATCGTCCTTCATGGTGTCGTAAACCATGACCACATATAGATAGTAGCATGCTCATCTATTGTCTTATGCAGGTGGTAAGTATTATCTCTGTTCATACAAGGATGGGCACGACCGTGGTAAGAATCAATATAAAATGCTATTCTTTATTGTTTCGAGAATGCTATCGATATGAACTGCAATTCATCTAGTTTTAAATAGAAAGATAACTTTGAAAGCATGCCTACCTTTATAAACAGTGTTAGTTTAGACGAATAGGTTCATCCCGCACTAGTGCATTCCCAAGTGTACTAATCCCCAACCCATAGGTGACGAGAACGTTAAGGGTGCACGGTGCTAGGACCAAGTTGCAGTTCGAGAAGGCATTTGAAGCTCCGCCTATTTTGAAGTATTTGAAGCCAATCATCTCGAAGACTTCCAATGTATAAAATGGTGTAAATGTATGGAACGACAAGTATACTTCAGGCGCTTGTCGAGTGTTTGTTTTGTTTCAATCAAATGTAGCCGCAATGACATATCCATTGTAATTACGACTTGCACTTCATTGCAAGCTATTAATGAAAAGTATATTTCCATCTTCCTATACTGCGTGTTCAATCTCTACAATTAGTGAAGTTTCAACTTGATGTTTTAAAAAATTATAAAATGTAATTTTTTGCCTTGTACGAGTGCAACTCAGACTCGTACGACATCACGTCTCAGCAAGGATGGTCGATTCGGCAGAAATCGATGCGAGAACAAACAATTTGTCGAATCGAGGCGTGACAAATTGGTATCAGAGCATGGTTCAATTCCTTAAATTTCAAAAAAATGTTTCATTTGGATGTTGGTTGCGATTACTTAATTAAATGTTGTTCGATATATGCTGCGTGAATAATAGTTCCAAACAGGTAACCCATAGTATTTTGAGAATACTAATAGATTTACTCTAATTTATAGGGATGACTAAGAAAGGTAATCTTGCCTCAACAAACAATACTTTGATTAGTTCGGCTAGTTTGGAGGGTGCTGCCTAGCGAGACCACGATAGAAAGACTGATGCACCTAATGGAGGTGCAACAGCAACAGCTTTAGGCGCAGATCCAAGCCCAATTTGGTACGCAACAAAAGCAAATGGATGCACTGGCACGTATCGTGAGTGGAGGCCAACATCAACGCAACGATAGTGGCATTTGAAGAGAGAAAAGAAGTCCAGGAAGAAGTCCAACCACCAACGATGAACTCTTCTTTCTTGTTCAAAGCGAATGAGTTCAACAAAATGAACTCGCCAAAGTTCAACGGTCGAGTGGAACCTGATGTGATCATCAGGTGGCTAGTAGAGATCGAGGGTTTGTTTGATCTTCTCAGCATCAAAGGATCTAAGAGTAGCCTGCGCAGCGTTGTAGCTACAATGAGGGCCTACGACTGGTTGGGAGAGAATAAGCAAGAAATCTTTGAAGCAGATCCTGACACGAAGATTACCAGGAAGAAGTTCAAGTAGGTTTTTCTCGCAAAATTTGTCGGTGCCTTCCTTCTTAACAAGAAGCCTGGTGTGAATGATTTCAACAGGACTTGAATGACGAGCTGTATAGGGACGTGAATCAAAGGTGCCAAACCTACGTGAGTCCTACGATATCGCTCTTGATAGCGAGCGAATCTTCGGTCGTATGTCGCGGTGGGACCGTAATAATTTCAACAAGCGTTCTAACGACGCGGTAGGATCTGGAGTACTGAAGCATCCGAATACAAATGAGAACATGGGTCACTAGCCCGGACTAGTGCTATATAATGGCAAAAATAGACATAGGGCAGTCGATTGCCGAGTGGGATGCTTTAAGTGTGGTTATGTGGACCACAAGACTCATGAATGTCAGATGGGGAGGGCAAATCAAATTCCTCCAGGGAACGTTCTGAATCAATATCCACCAAGGAACTTTCCGAACTAGAATAGTGTGACTTCAACTCAAGGCACAAATGTGGAGCCAATGAACCCACAGAATCAATGCCAGGGGAGCACGGTCGAGTCTATGCATTGATTAGAGATGAATCGTTTGCATTCGATACTGTTGTAACAGGTATATTACTCTATAAAAATATACATGCTCGAGAACTATTCGATTCGGGTTCAACGTGTAGTTTTATATCTGCTAATTTTACTAAAAAAATAAATTAGCCATGCAATCGCTAGATCTGAACATTAGCGTTAGCACTCCATCGGGAATCGCTATGCCTGCAAATTTTATTTGTAGGGACGACAACATTTACATCGAGCAGGCAGAAATCTATCTTGGAAGTCTTCATCCTCAATATCAAAGAAACGACATAATCCTGGGCATGGATTGGTTGGGTGCTTGCTAGGTGACTAAATAATGTATGGAGAAGAGAGTTTTGTTCCGTCTACTTGGCGAGATAGAGTTCTCATATTTGTGTGGCACGGTATCAAAGACGGCGTCGTAGTGGTATCGACAATTTTGGCAAGACGCATGTTGCGTTCCGGTTGTGAAGGGAACTTGGCATCCATTAGAGACACGAGGAAGGATATTGGAGGCACAACGCAGACTAATATTGTGGCAGATTTTTCTGACGAGTTCACAGAGGAAATACTCGAGATGGTGCCTGATCGAGAAATAGAATTCAGCATTGACACCTTCTCGGATACACGACCGTTATCGAAAGCACCTTACAAATGGCCCCGACTGAACTGGAAAAGCTGAAAGTATAGCTATAAAAGTTGCTAGATGACGGATTTATTTGCTCTAGCATCTTTCGGTGGGGAGCTCTCGTATTGTTCATTAAAAAGAAAGACGGATCGATGTGGATATGCATAGATTATCGAGAACTCAATAAAGCCACAGTATGAAATAAGTACCCACGAATCGACAACTTGTTTAACCAATTGTAAGGTGCCGCATTTTTAAAAATTGATCTTCGTTTAGGCTACCATCAGTTGAAGATCAAGCCCGACGACGTATCGAAGTCTGTATTTTTTACTCGATACGATCATTACGAGTTCCTAGTTATGCCGTTCGGTTTGACGAATGCCCCTAATTCTTTCATAGATTTGATGAACCGAGTCTTTCGACCCCTAATAGAAAGATTTGTGTTCATGTTCATCGACGATATCCTCATCTACTCGAAGGACCGACAAAAGCACACAGAGCACTTGAAGACGATGCTGCAGACTCTGTATGAACACTGAAAAAGCATGAAAAGTACAAAATAAGGCCACATGGAGCTTATGCGCCTAAAGATGTAGATACTTCAAAAGTTGAAGCAGTCTCCAAAGCACTATGGTCTCTTCAATGTTGATTAAAGATGACACATAGCCGAAGACGAGTCAGAGAGACGCATGGTCCATTCGACGTATGGCATATTTATGTCTCTTATATGAAAAGACGAACCTTGGGCAGTGTGCAGTGTTCATACTACGAGGAAGATGTCAATGATTATGTCACCATCATCATTACATTCTAACAGATGTAAAGAAGCAGTTTCATGAGACTACATCCAGAACAGTTATTTGCAGTATGCAGTATGCAGTATGAAAGCTATGCGTTCTAATGCACATAGTTTTGCTATTTTCCATGAAGAAACACCAATTGCAGTAAGCAGTTAAAACGCTATTCGTCCAATATTATTCGAAGCATAGCTAATCTAATGAAGAGATCGTATGCTGACATGGCAATGTTTCGTACAACACGTCTCAAAACACGTGGCGAGCTATAAGTGATTCTCGAAAATGTTCACTCCCTACTAACCCCTAAGGCTCATGTTCACTCCCTACTATTCTAACAGATAGAGTATTTTTTACACATACACTCTTGACGACGAGGGAGAACTCTATCACTGAAAGCTATCTCTTTAAAAGTTCTTTAGCAAAGATGTAGCATACTGTTTGCCATCGAAAATGCGACAAGGTTTTGTTGATTGATAAAACTTTGGTATTCCGATTACAAACAGAATAGTATACAATGTAGGACTTAGACGTAGTCCTAGGAGTACACTTTTGTTTTTATCTGGGAAATGTATCGGTGGAGCGAGTGGTAATGTATTGACTCCGTTGACGATCTTGGATTCTCTGAAGGTCTGGGCTGCTCTAGATGCCGAAGCGTTTAGAGGGGAAGTAGACGTTATATGTCTTTTCTTGTCTCTATATGTAGATATGATGATCTCTCCCTGTGTGTGGATGAAAAAATGATCCTTCTATTTATAGGCAGCAGACTGGTCTGCTCATGCGCACATATGTAGGATGCGCCTGTATGTAGGAACGCCACGTGGCTGATGCTGTAGGGTGCATGGATGTAACGCCCCAGAACCAGAATACTGGAAAGCGGGGGCGTACATAGCCAGCTACGTATATTGAAGTGCAACCCACCTCGTTATATGGTCACGGCTGTCTAGATACATGAGGGTTTAATTACAAGCCATCAGTCTCCTATGGTCATAAACAAGCCTATTGTCTCAATCTCAAGCAAGTAATAACAGTTACAAGATGTCAGAGCACCAAATATACAATAGTAAGGCGTCCCATACATTACATATTCGGATGATCAAGAAGCTAGTCGTACTAAATGTCAAGACTAGCAAGAGTTCTGGTCATACATGATCAACCCTAGAATTTGTCAATCATGTTACAGCCCGTAGACAGATAGTAAATAAAGGTGCAACCGAGCTAACACGTGCTCGTCGGCTAAACGCCTCAAAAGAATAATTTTACAAATAAGTGGAAGGACAAAAGAAACCCACTCCTTGCCAGGGTTACGCCTGGTGGTTACCATATGGCTGGAAGACAGGAGGATCCTCTAGAGCTGCTCCGATATCTGGCCACACAAAACCAGCTGGGTCAGACCCCAGAAGAGCAAGTGCCACAAAGGAGGCTTCACTTAGGAACTAAAACCAGCATATCACAAATGAATATTAAAGATGATTATAAATAAAACAGATAATAATAAAGATAACAACAGTAAATTGAGTACGAGGAAACCATTCAAGTAGCCAGGTCACAACCCTTAAACCAAACAAGGACCGGGGTTGTAACCCTTCACCTGAATAGAAATCCATCTCAACTACTTGGTAAGCAAGAACATAGGGTGAAATAAGTCAATAAACGAAGAGAGGACATAGAACTGCTCCGGGGGCCAGGTTACAACCCTTACACCAATAAGGACCGGGGTTGTAACCCTTCGCCTGAATAGAACTGGACCCCCGATCGTTATTGTTAAGGCCAGTATAAATAAACATGCTATTGAAATAAAATAAAACATGACGAGCATGGCATGGGGAGCAATAAGACAATAAACAAAGAAGAAAGGACACAGAACTGCTCCGGAAGCCAGGTTACGACCCTTAAACCAAATAAGGACCGGGGTTATAACCCTTCGCCTGAACAGAACTGGTCCCCTGATCATATTGTTAAGGCAAGCATAAATAATCATGTCTTGTCATAATCTTGCACAGGATCAGGACAAGTCGAAGCTGGGCTAGACTTCATTCAATCAATCACGGCCAAGCAAAGAGTACGGCTTGATACTTTAACTAACTAGGGTTATCACAGGCCTAGTTACTAGCAATGCAATGAGATTATCCCAACAGCCACAAGCCCTACAGACCATCCAGGTTATCCAGGTCGAATGTCCGTTTGTGAAGGGTGCAACACGTGACTGTGTGCTGGAAATGTGCCCTACTCGTCGGTAGGCTACAAGTCCACTTAGTGCGCCCAGATAACGGGATTGCCTGTAGCTGGGAAATCTCTTCATGACTACTGAATTATTTTAGTTTATTAGCCTTAGTCAATTTTTGTAGGTATCCCTGACCGTGGTACTCAGGGAGCCTCATCCTAGATATGATGCAAGACAGTACTGGTTTATTTGTACAAACACAATCGCCCACGGTGTCTAGGTCATTCATACTTGTCATGACATGCTAGCCGTCGCAACAGCCTTTGAGATATATATATCATGTCATGTTCACTGTCAGGAGTGCGCCACGACGGCCACTATCACGTCATGTCATTTGTCAAAAGTGCACTACAACGGGTCACCAGCGTGTCAGGAAACATATTTAAATTAACAAGGCACCAACATACATGTAACACTAAATAATCAAAAGAGGGTGCAGGGACGGCAGGGGAAGTCATGCGGCACCGGGGGCAGGGCACATGCGGCTGAGAGCCATGCGGCTGGGAATCAAGAGAAGTTCATGCGGCCACAGAAATTCATGCGGCCACGGAAGTTCATGCGGCCATGGAAATTCATGCGGCTGCGAAAGTTCATGCGGCTACAGAAGTTCATGCGGCTGCGAAAGTTCATGCGGCTGCGGAAGTTCATACGGCAGCGGAAATTTATGCGGCTGCAAAAGTTCATGCGACTGCGGAAGTTCATGCGGCTACAGAAGTTCATGCGCCACGAAAATTCATGCGGCTGCGGAAGTTCATGCGGCTACGGAAGTTCATGCGGCTGCGGAAGTTCATGCGGCTACGGAAGTTCATGCGGCCAACGGAATTCATGCGGCTGCGGAAGTTCATACGGCTGCGGAAGTTCATGCGGCCACGGAAGTTCATGCGGCCACGAAACTTCATGCGGCTACGGAAGTTCATGCGGCTGCGGAAGTTCATACGGCTACGGAAGTTCATGCGGCTGCGGTAGTTCATGCTGCTACGGAACTTTTCTTCTTCTCTATTATTCCGAGAAGAAGAACTATGCAAGCCATAGCTTCCAAGCTTCATAAAACCTTCATCTATAGTCCAAATCCGAACTTCCATAGGTCAAAATAGGGCAGAATAAAATTCTCTACAACATGGAACCCTCAGAACTTGATAATAACAAGATTAAATAGATCAAAATCCAAGAAATCCGAAAACAAAATAAACTTAGATCTACAAGAAATAAGCGATAGAAATTAGAAATACTAAGTATTAAAGTGTGTTAGAATCTCATGAGGAAGAGAATGGAACAATAAAAATGGAGTTCCTCCATGAAGCAAGCTGCACTTGCCTAAGCTCTCTTCCTGGTTGGTGAAAAAGTAATGGTGGAGAAGAAGAAGTAATGAAGAGAGAGAAAGAGTTGGGCTAATAAATGGGGATGGTGGTGGTAGGTAAGGGTTCTCCCCTTCGTTTATGATGAACCAATAAACAACCCAAGCCGAACCAAGCCAACCCAAACAAGTCGAACCAAGCCAGGAGACATAAAATATGAGTCAAGATACGTATACGTATTCCAAATACGTAATACGAACCATGGTCATTACAACTCTACCCACCTTAAACGAATTTCGTCCTCGAAATTTAATTAAGAAGCTAGAGCGGTAAGGACAAGCTATACTAATCGCAAGCTATAACAAGCAGTCTATCATGCAGTCATTTATTCAAGCATGGAATTGAAAGCATAAGGCATAAGGAAGACATTATACCTTACGAGTCAAACAGGTCGGGATATCGCGATCGGATATCATCCTCACGCTCCCATGTTGACCCAAAGCCAGTGATGACCCCAAGCAACTCCGACTAAATTAATAGTCTTGTTCTTGAGTATCTTCTTCCTCCGATCCAATATAGACACGGGCCTCTCCTCATACGAAAGGTTGGTACCAACAATCAATTTCGAATGATCCAGGATGTGGCCCGGGTCCGGGATATCGTCGCAGTTGTGATACATAGAACACGTCATGCACCTCATGTAGCGACGATGGAAGAGCGAGACGATATGATACATCACCTACTCGCTCCAGAATATCGAACGGTCCTGTATACCTAGGATAAAGCTTTCCCCGCATGCCGAAATGAATGACGCCACGGTTAGGCAAAATTTTCAGGAATACATGGTCGCCGACAGAAAACTCAAGAGGGCGCCGATGAGAATCGGCCCAATGACGCTGGCAATTTTGGGCAACTCGAAGATGATCTCTGACTCTTCTGACCACTTCAACGGTTTGAGTAATCATTTTTAGACCGAGCATCTGTCTCTCTCCGATATCGTCCTATGCTAGCGGAGATCGACACTTCCTACCATACAGTGCCTCGAACGGTGCCATCTGGATACTGGCCTGTAAATTATTGTTGTACGAGAACTCCACCAGGTGCAGGTGATATTTCTACGATCCATCGAAGTCGAGTGTACAAGATCTCAACATGTCTTCCAAGGTTCGTATGGTACGGTACGCTCTGACTGACCATCTGTCTGCGGATGATAAGCTGAGCTGAACTGGAGGTGAGTTTCCAAACTCTCTTGCAGGCTACGCCAAAAGTGCAACGTAAATCTTGAATCTCTGTCCGAGGTGATACTGACTAGTATACCATGAAGTCTGACGATCTGCCTGAGGTACATCTCTGCTAGCTGAGCCGTCGACTGACCAACTCTGAACGGAAGAAAATGAGCCACCTTCGTGAGCCTGTCTATAATAACCCAAATAGCATCTCTGCCAGCCGGGGATCTAGGTAATCCAGTCACGAAATCCATGGTTATATGCTCTCACTTCCATTCTGGAATTGGCAAGGGCTGAAGAAGTCCAGCTGGCCTCTGATATTCAGCTTTAACTTGTTGGCAAACCAAACATCGAGAGACAAACCGGGCTATCTTCCTCTTCATGCCATTCCACCAAAAGTGCTGACGAATATCACGGTGCATCTTCGTACCGCCGGGATGAATGGAATACTGCGAACTGTGAGCCTTTGTCATGATCCCCTGTCTGATATCTCTACTGGGTACACAAAGACGCTTCCCATGTCGAAGTGTACCATCTTCATGGTTACATAACTCTGGTCTTCGTCCTGCCTCATACTCTGCTCTGAGTCGCTGAAGCTTGGAATCTTCTGACTGCGCCATCCGGATCCTCTCGACTATAGTGGACTGAACTTGCATGCTGGCCATCAATGCTACACTGGTAGGAAGGACAACTTCTATTCCCATCTTCTGAAGATCTGCTAACAGCTCTGGTTGTGCTGTTAGGAAATAAACTCCGGTTCTCCTGCTCAATGCATCTGCCACAACATTGGCCTTCCCTGGGTGATACTGTAGGTTGACATCATAATCCACAAGTAGCTCTAGCCACCTTCTCTGACGCATGTTAAGATCCTTCTGAGTGAAAACATACTTCAGGCTCTTGTGGTCGGTAAAAATCTCCACCCTATCTCCATACAAGTAGTGCCTCCATAACTTAAGTGCAAACACTACCGCTGCCAGCTCCAAATCATGGTTGGATAATTCCTCTCATGATCACAAAGTTGTCGTAATGCATAAGCTATTACCTTCCCATGCTGCATCAGAACACATCCTAAACCTCTGCCCGAAGCATCACAATACACTGAGAATCCCCCGGTTCCATCTGGAAGCGTAAGAATAGGAGCCGTCATCAAGCCTCGCTTCAACTTCTTAAAAGAATCCTGACATTCTGCTGTCCAAGCAAACTGCACATCCTTACGGGTCAACTGGGTCAATGGCACTGAAATCCGAGTAAAGTCTGAAACAAATCGCCGGTAGTAGCCGACCAAGCCAAAAAAACTGCAAATTTTTGCCACTGTGCTAGGTACCGGCCACATTTCAATGGCCACGATCTTCTGGGAATCCACTTCTACTCCTCCTCTGGTGATGATATGGCCCAAGTACGAAATGCGATCGAGCCAGAACTCGCATTTACTAAACTTGGCATACAACTGGTGCTCTCTGAGAATCTGGAGGACAACTCGAAGATGCTGCTCATGCTCCGCTTCACTCTTGCTGTAGACCAGGATGTCGTCTAGGAGCACAATCACGAACTGATCCAAATAAGGCATGAAGATGCGATTCATGAGGTCCATGAATACAGCCGGCGCATTGGTTGCTCCAAATGTCATTACAAGGAATTCCCAATGCCCATACCTAGATATGAAAGTTGTCTTCGGGATGTCCTGCTCTCTGACGCTGATTTGATGGTATCCTGACCGCAAGTCGATCTTCGAGAATACTGCTACCCCCTTGAGTTGATCAAACAAGTCATCTATCCTCGGGAGAGGGTATCTGTTCTTGATTGTTACTGAGTTCGAGGTACAATAATCTACACATAATCTGGATGTACCATCCTTCTTTTTCACAAGAAGCATCGTGGCTCCCCAAGGCGATCCACTGGCACGAATGAATTCCTTAGTTCTGAGTTCTTCAATCATCTTGTTCAATATCTCTAGCTCTGATGGCGCCCTGTAGACTCTCTATGACACTGGGGCTGTCCCGGGAATCAAGTCGATGGTGAACTCGATCTTTCGCTCTGGCGGCATCCCTGGAAGTGCTTCTGGGAAAACATCTGGAAACTCTTCGACTCTCCGGGGTAACTGCACTACTGCTACTGCCATCCGCAATACTGGAGGAGAAGGTTCAACTTCGCCTCGGGAGAAGAAAAACTCCGACGCCTGGAATGCTAAAAATAACCCTGCCAATATGGCAGTCTATCCTAGCATACTGGTCCTTCAACCAATCCATCCCCAAGACCACATCATAATCGGCCATCGGGAAATCTATCAATCTAGCAGGGAATTCTCTACCGCTAACTACGATCCGACACGAGGAAAACACTCTATCTACTCCCACAAGTCCATTACCAATAAGTATATTGAGCCTTACTGATAATGACTCGGGCTCCAGTCCTATCCGTGTCACAAATCGTGCAGACATAAATGAATGGAAGGCACCCGAATCAAATAATACTGAAGCTAGAAAGGTGTTGACGAGAATAGTACCTGCCACTACCTCTCCTGGTGCTAATCCTTCCTCTTCCATGGTCAAAGCCAGCACTTGACCATGTCCTCTAGGTGCGGGTCCCCTCTGCTGAAAATTCCTTGCCTGCTCAGGATCAGGGCTTGGGCTTGGGCATACTGCTGTGGTTCTGCTGCTGGAATACCTGGGCCTGCGTCGACAATGGCCTCGGGAATGGGTACTGCAGCTGCTGCTGCTGGACTAGTGTTAGCTGGTCCTCTAACTGAAGGACTAGAGAAATCTGATGAAGATGAACTCCCCCTGTTTGGGCAGTTCCCAACCCTGTGGTCCGGGGCACCACAAACCAAGCATAAACCCTGTGCTCTGCGATACTCCGATACCACATGCCCTGGCTTCCCGCAGTGTGAACATCCCACTGCGGAAGACTACTTCTGCTTCTGCTGCTGAGGGTACGGCGGGATGGAATGCTGAACTAACGTCACTGAGGTCACCCGCCTCGGAGCTCCAATGGTCAAAGCCCTGGCTGCCGGGGCTGGTGCTGAAGACTGATTCATCTGGCTATGGGATCGCTTCCGACCTCCGGTCCTATCCACGATCCTCTGGGAGGTATACTCATGCCTCCTAGCTGCTCTCAATACTGAATTAAAAGTCTGATGCTTAAACTGCTCTACTGCTAATAAAATCTCCAGGTAAAGCCCCTGCTGGAACCGCTGGGCCCTATCGAACTCGGTCGCTACCAAGGTGGGAGCAAACCGACTGAGTCTCGAAAACTCGGTTGTTTGCCATTAAAATTGTTTGATTGAAAACTTTAATACAAACAGAACAGTGTTACAATGTAAGACTTAGATGTAGTCCTAGGAGTACACTTTTGTTTAAGCTGGGTCCTTAGTGCCAATGGAGCGAGTAGTAATGCATTGACTCCGTTGACGGGCTGACGACGGTTATCGGTTCTCTGAAGGTGTAGATTGCTCTGGGTGCTGGAGCTTGCTGAGAGGAGGAAGACGTTGAATGTCTGTATCTGCCTCTCTGGTGACTCCTCGTATGTTTGTTGTAGATTCTGTGTGTGTGTGTGAAAGAAAAGATCCCTCTATTTATAGTTTTGTAGGCTGGCTGCTCATGCACGCATGTAGGATGCGCCGGTGTGTGGGGACGCCATATGGAAGTTGCTGATGGGGGCACGTAGATGATGCGCCCTGATTGAGGGAGATAACTCTTCATACTGCTGTTGTGAGCCGGCACGTAGCAGAGGAGAAGATCTTTCTGTTGCTAAAATCTTGGACGAGTTGAGTCAAAGGACACGTGTCATCGACCCATGGCTCGAAGATCTCGGATTTGGGGGGGCAGTGATCTGGTGAGCGCCTTGGATCTGGGCGCAGGAGGAGGCTGCGGCTCATAACCTTTAGGAGTTACAAACCATTTAGGGCGTATGGCTTTTGAGGCGCATGCAGGTGACCTTCCTTCTGTCTTTCGGGATCAGAGATTAGTCTGGGGCGCATGGCTTTTGAGGCGCATGCAAAGCTTCAACTGGAGACTCTTCTTCTATCTTTAGGGATCAGTGAAGGGTCTGAGGCGCATGACTTTTGAGGCGCATGCTAGTTTGGACGCATGGCCGTAGAGGCGCATACAGATGGCCACGTGGCAGTAGCTGTCGGAATAGAGTCATGATGATGCTGACGTTGCCGACGCTTCGTTCTCTAAAAAAGCTGTCAACTGTTCAGACTTTGGGAAGCGTGCTGCCAACTCTGGTGTCAGTTCAGCATTTAATGTTTGTGATGTTCGATGGACAGCTGAGTGGGCACATTGGTTGGTGTTCCACTCGGCATGGAGATGTGAGGGAGGGCGCATCCTCTGTGATGCGCCGGGTACTGTAGGGCGCGTTTGTCTGATGCGCCTGATGCTGGAGGGCACGTCCGTGTGATGCGCTGTTTGGCTGGCACATCCGACATGTCCTTTAATGACGCGGCTGTCTCGCTCCTCGAGTGCTATAAATAGCCGTTTGGCTGAATTCGAGGCGTCCGGTTCATCCATTTAATGCAAATTCATTGCACAGAATTCGGAGAGTCATCCACTTGGCGCGTGGGTTTGATTTGCCCGGCCTATAAATAGTGGCATGGAGAGAAGGTTTGCTCCTCATTCCCTCACGTACTTCCAACATGAACTTGGATATGTGGGTGCATTCTGTTGACGAAGTGCTCCCGAGGGTAAAGATGAGACGTCGTGTTGTCTTCGATGCACTTGAAGGTGACTGTTACATCCAAAAGACGGAGTCGAGGGCTTCTGAGGCAGGTGGAAGATGCCTGTTGCATCCAAAGATAAGGATGTTCGGGCCTCGTCTCCGTTGTTCCGGAAGAGCCGTAGATCGGAATGGTGGTGCTAGGCTCTCTCTTCCTTCAAAGTGGGTGCCGCCCACTTTGATTGTGTTGAAAGCTCCTTGTGCCATGATTTCGATCACGGTCTTCCTTGGTCTTTGGAGGCTCCTTCGAAGCCTCCCCTGGCCACAGCATTTACGGTGCTCTTTTCTTCCTTGGTTCCAGCCAGAGGGTTAAATGCTTTGCTTGGCGAAGCACTTATCAGGCGAGCCTGGCTGGAAGAGCGGCACATATCTGAGCTGCTGAAGGGATGCACATAACTGAGCTGGATGCACATAGCTGAGCTGCTGAAGAGATGGTAGGATGCGCCTGGCTAGAGGCGCATGACATCTGCTGCGCCTGGCTGACAGCACATGGTGACTGCTGCGCCTATCGGAAGGCGCATGGTGGTTGCTGCGCCAATCTGGAAGGCGCATGGTGGCTGTTGGCTGTAGATCTAGGATCCTTCCTTTGTAGAAATTCTCCTTTGTACAACCTTTTCTAGACATGTAATAGACCTTTATATATGAATAAAAAGTCCTTCTTCGAATGTCTATGGCTTATTTGATTAGCTGTCTGAGTTCTGGCGCATATAATGCCTGGCGCATGGGCTTTCTGGTTATGAAATTTCATGCTTCTACATCGGCCGCATATCCGTCGACCGTCCTGCCCATCTGCTTCAGATTGGTGAACCTCGTCTGTAGGTCATACCGAGCTACAGCACCGAAATACTTGGTCTGGAATCTCTCCCTGAATACTGTCCATAAAATAGGGGCCACTAATCCAACGGCCTGTGCCGCTCACCAGCTGCGGGCAAGATCCAATAACTGCAGGCACACTACGGCCACCTTCTCATCTTTTGGAGTCCTGGCCGCTTCTAGAATCACCTCTGTGTCCTGAAGCCATGCATCAGCAGCGATAGCTTCTTCACTGCCGTCGAAGAAGGGAGGGTTCAAGCGCTTGAAGCTGTTGGCTGAGCTGTTACCCTGATGACCTCCTCTGGTCAAAGCATCTTCCATCACCTGGTGTAAGGCATCTCTCCGACGATCCTGGAAAGCTAATAATGACCTGATGAGATCCACCAAAGTGCCATCATCAGGCTCTGCAGGCTGGATGGGCTGAAATGGTGGCTCTCCTCCAGTAGGCATGACTCTGGAGGCTACTCCTGAATGTTGGGCTTGATCTCCGGGTTGCTGCTGGTCTACGGGAGGTGTTCCGTCTTGCTGATCGACAGGTCCAGGAATAATGCCACTGAAGAAGACGACATAGGGAACAATAAGGAAGGACCAGGACAGATCAACGATACAAGCATGTGATCAGGTCAAGATTACAGGGATTCAGAAGATACGAGCAGAGATCAAGGGCGAGTACTGATTGAGACATCTATTCGGTAAACCCTCACATATCTTGATTTACAAGACCTGCATGGGCCACCACTTAAACCATGTAACGCCCCAGAACCAGAATACTGGAGAGCGGGGGCGTACATAGCCAGCTACGTATTGAAGTACAACCCACCTCGTTATACGGTCACGGCTGTCTAGATACATGAGGGTTTAACTACAATCCATCAGTCTCCTATGGTCATAAACAAGCCTATTGTCTCAATCTCAAGCAAGTAATAACAGTTACAAGATGTCAGAGCACCAAATATACAATAGTAAGGCATCCCATACATTACATATTCGGATGATCATGAAGCTAGTCGTACTAAATGTCAAGACTAGCAAGAGTTCTGGTCATACATGATCAACCCTAGGATTTGTCAATTATGTTACAAACCGTAGGCAGACAGTAAATAAAGGTGCAACTAAGCTAACACGTGCTCGTCGGCTAAATGCCTCAGAAGAATAATTTTACAAATAAGTGGGAGGACAAAAGAAACACACTCGTTGCTAGGGTTACGCCTGGTGGTCACCATCTGGCTGGAAGACAGGAGGATCCTCTGGAGCTGCTCCGATATCTGGCCACACAAAACCAGCTGGGCCAGACCCCAGAAGAGCAAGTGCCACAAAGAAGGGTTCACTTAGGAACTAAAACCAGCATATCACAAATGAATATTAAAGATGATTATAAATGAAACAGATAATAATAAAGATAACAACAGTAAATTGAGTACGAGGAAACCATTCAAGTAGCCAGGTCACAACCCTTAAACCAAACAAGGTTTGGGGTTGTAACCCTTCACCTGAATAGAAATCCGTCTCAACTACTTGTTGGTAAGCAAGAACATAGGGTGAAATAAGTCAATAAACGAAGAGAGGACACAGAACTGCTCCGGGGGCCAGGTTACAACCTTTAAACCAAACAAGGACCAGGGTTATAACCCTTCGCCTGAACAGAATTGGACCCCCGATCGTTATTGTTAAGGCCAGTATAAATAATCATGCTATTGAAATAAAATAAAACATGACGAACATGGCATGGGGAGCAATAAGACAATAAACGAAGAAAGGACACATAACTGCTCCGGGAGCCAGGTTACAACCCTTAAACCAAACAAGGACCGGGGTTGTAACCCTTCGCCTGAACAGAACTGGTCCCCTGATCATTATTGTTAAGGCAAGCATAAATAATCTTGTCTTGTCATAATCTTGCACAGGATCAGGACAAGTCAAAGTTGGGCTAGACTTCATTCAATCAATCACGGCCAAGCAAAGAGTACGACTTGATACTTTAACTAACTAGGGTTATCACAGGCCTAGTTACTAGCAATGTAATAAGATTATCCCAACAGCCACAAGCCCTGCAGACCATTCAGGTTATCCAGGTCGAATGTCCGTTTGTGAAGGGTGCAACACGTGACTGTGTGCTGGAAATGTGCCCTACTCGTCGGTAGGCTACAAGTCCACTTAGTGCGCCCAGATAGCAGGATTGCCTGTAGCTGGGAAATCTCTTCATGACTACTGAATTATTCTAGTTTATTAGCCTTAGTCAATTTTTGTAGGTATCCCTGACCGTGGTACTCAGGGAGCCTCATCCTAGATATGATGCAAGACAGTACTGGTTTATTTGTACAAACACAATCGCCCACGGTGTCCAGGTCATTCATACTTGTCATGACATGCTAGCCGTCGCAACAGCCTTAGAATATATATCATGTCATGTTCACTGTCAGAAGTGCGCCACGACGGCCACTATCACGTCATATCATTTGTCAAAAGTGCGCCACAACGGGTCACCAGCGTGTCAGGAAACATATTTAAATTAACAAGCCACCAACATACTTGTAACACTAAATAATTAAAAGAGGGTGCAGGGACGGCAAGGGGAGTCATGCGGCACATGGGGCAGGGCACATGCGGCTGAGAGCCATGCGGCTGGGAATCAAGAGAAGTTCATACGGCCACGGAAATTCATGCGGCTACGAAAGTTCATGCGGCCACGGAAATTCATGCGGCAGCAGAAGTTCATGCGGCTACGGAAGTTCATGCGGCCACGGAAGTTCATGCGGCTGTGGAAGTTCATGCGGCTACGGAAATTCATGTGGCTGCGGAAGTTCATGCGGCTGCGGAAGTTCATGCGGCTACGGAAGTTCATGCGACCAAAAATTCATGCGGCTGCGGAAGTTCATGCGGCTACGGAAGTTCATGCGGCTGCGAAAGTTCATGCGGCTACGGAAGTTCATGCGGCCACGGAAATTTATGTGACTACGGAAGTTTATGCGGCTGCGGAAGTTCATGCGGCCACGGAACTTCATGCGGCTATGGAAGTTCGTACGGCCGCGGAAGTTCGTGCGGCTACGGAAGTTCATGCGGCTACGGAAGTTCATACGGCTACGGAAGTTCATGGGGCTACGGAAGTTCATGCGGCTACGGAAGTTCATGCGGCTGCGAAAGTTCATGCGGCTACGGAACTGTTCTGCTTCTCTATTATTCCGAGAAGAAGAACCATGCAAGCCATGGCTTCCAATCTTCAGAAAACCTTCATCTAGAGTCCAAATCCGAACTTCCATAGGTCAAAATAGGGCAGAATGAAATTCTCTACAACATGGAACCCTCAGAACTTGATAATAACAAGATTAAATAGATCAAAACTGAAGAAATCTAAAATAAAATAAACTTAGATCTACAAGAAATGAGTCATAGAAATTAGAAATACTAAGTATTAAAGTGTGTTTGAATCTCATGAGAAAGAGAATGAAACAATAAAACGGAGTTCCTCTATGAAGCAAGCTGCACTTGCCTAAGCTCTCTTCCTGGTAGGTGAAGAAGTAATGGTGGAAGAAGAAGAGTAATGAAGAGAGAAAGAGTTGAGCTAATAAATGGGGATGGTGGTGGTAGGTAAGGGTTCTCCCCTTGGTTCATGATGAACCAATAAACAACCCAAGCTGAACCAAGCCAACCCAAACAAGCCGAACCAAGCCAGGAGACATAAAATACGAGTCAAAATACGTATACGTATTCCAAATACGTAATACGAACCACGGTCATTACAATGGACGATGCGTCCTGAGTTGAAGCTGAATCTTGTTTGAAGTGCCATGTTTTCGTACAACCTTGTGAAAGTGCTCGTTGCATCCAAATATCGGGATCGTCGTGTCCCGACACAGGCTGAAGGTGCCTGTCGCATCCAAAGATCGGGGCGGTCGTGCCCTAATTTTGTTATGCTAGAAGAGCCGCAGGTCGGGGCTATCATGTCCCAATTTGGTTAGGCTAGAAGAGCCACTCCTCCCGCTAGAGTGCCCGCATGCTGACAAAAAGTGATTCGTTCTGACAATGCACGGGGATGTGCCTACGCTGAGATGCTAGAATGATGCGCCTGGCTATTGCACTTGAGTGATGCGCTTGGCTGTACATTGAAGTGATGCACCTGGCTGTAGCACTTCGAGTGATGCGCTTGACAAGTGATGCTTCTGACTACAGCTTTTAGGATTTTATTTCTCTTTTGTAAAAGAATTCTCCTTTGTAAAAGATATGTAATAGACTTTCATATGAAATAAAAGCCCCATTTTTATGTCTCTACTTCTTTGCTGTTTTCTGCTGTGCCAAGTATTCTGTTCCTGGCGCATGTTGATTTCTGGCGCATGAGAGTTAGGGCGCATAGGAGTTCTGGCCTTAGATGTGCCTGAAATTCCATGTTTCTATAAGAACCCCTTCAAAGTTTTCAAAACTTTTTGCCAAGTTTTGAAATACTTTAAATAAGAAGCACGGATAGTCGTCGTTCTGGGTGCTTGTCCTCGTCTGGGCGCATAGCTCTTCTGGGCGTATGACCGCTTCGCGCATTGCTATGGGGGCGCATGACCGCTTTGCGCATTCTCTGGGGGCGCATATTCTTTTCGGTTTTACGCAAGAAGATAACGTCGCAAATTTTGGAAGATTAATGATAATCTTTTGGAAGATATGCATCCGTCAATTTAACGAGACCTGAAGAGTTTTGCTAACGTCAGCCTTTATCAGTTCACATGCGTGGGTCATGCCTATAAATAGGCATCTGTGAGGGGGGGAGAGAGTCTTCTACGTTTTCTCCTTCTTCTTCCTCTAGAGTCTTTCGAAAACCCTAGCTTCTTTTAGAGAGATGGCTCCTAAGACTCCCTACGGTGGTGCTGGCCGAGGAAGGGGCAAGGACAAGGAGCCTATGGAGGTCAACGTGGAGGACATCCCCGTCGTCGCAGCGATGCCCGTCGACGTTCGGTCGGCGGTGATCAGTGGGTGATCCTTCACTTCGTTGCAACCCTGTTAGGGCACGTGGGTGTGACTGAAATGAGTCACATCCCCATTGACACGCCTAGGCTTCCCATTGTTGGCGTGCATGGACTTAGTCTTGATGATGCGCCAAAGCTTTTCTCGCTGACGTGTATGGACTTAAGTCCTGATAATGTGCTGAAGCTTTTGTCGCTGATGCGCATGGACTTAGATCCTGATGATGTGCTGATGCTCCATTTGCTGATGCACATAGATTTAGGTCCTGATGATGCGTCGAATCTCCATTTGCTGACGTACATAGACTTAGGTCCTGATGATGTGCCAAAGCTCCATTTGCTGACGCGCATGGACTTAGGTCCTGATGATGCGCCGAAGCTTCTCTTCAAATGCGCCTAGGCCTCGGTCTTGTGTGTGCGCCTTTGGTGAGATTTTATTTGTGCGTATGCATTTCGACCTAGTTGATGCGCCAAATTATTGATGCGCCTCAGATGCTTGTTCGAGCTTCTAAGTCTTTTGCTAATTTTTTTTGATTCTGTTGCAGTATCCATGCCGAAGGCGGAGGCTGTCGTGAAGGAGGAGATACTGCCTCCTCTCGTCAAACAAGAGACTGTGACCGCTAAGGAGGAGGTGTTATCAAAGGTTGAAGTCAAGGAAGAGCTGGTGACTGTCAAGGAGGAAGTTACTCCCATGGTTGAATTTACTGTCAAGGAGGAGCCACCGTCAGAAGGTAGTAGCACCGAGAGTTCTGACCCTCCTGCCGCTGCCAAGGACCTTAATCAGATATAGCCTTCATATACGAAATGGCTGAGGGAATGGTACATGACTCAACGCAACTATGATCCCTGGCTGTGAGGATTTATTGATTACCTTGTAATTGCTATTTTCTGGAAGATGAATAAAATAAATGTTCCTATTTTGTTTTAGTATTTATGTCTGTCCTTTGAGATCTGAAGATGTAGTTTGTATTTTGCTTTCTTTTGATGTCGATGTAATCCTTTACTTCCTACTTAAATAAAAAAATGAAGAACCTTTTGCTTTTGTTCATTCTTGTGATGAATTTTTGTGATTTCTGGTGGACCTATTATCTTTTGTGCACCTTGGTTTCTAGGTACAGATAATAAGTTTAAGAAGGAGAAACCGACATATTTACTCAGAGGTGATATGGACGTGGTAAATATGGGTTAGTGGTAGAGCTTTCCTACTCAGAGGTGATATGGACGTGGTAGGAGTGAACTTGGAAGGGATATATAGAACAACTCAGAGGTGATATGGACGTGGACGTTCTATGATTGACGTGCAACAACACGGGGATTATTGTATGGGATGTTTACTCAGAGGTAAGGTAAACATAGTAATGAGCATGATCCTACATAGTGTAGAATTCTGCTTTTTGGGGTATAGAGAAGCAACTCAGAGATGATGTGGACATGGTTGTTCTCCTACTGGGGATGCAACGGAACAACTAGGTTCCAGAAGCACTGGGTTGTCAAATAAGGGGAGTGAACTTGGTTATCAGGTTCACAAATTCCCTTGCTTGGAAGAAGAAAGTACATTCTGAAGGGTGTTAGAAGTAGTACTTCTTTAGGAACTTGCCGTTGATGGGCATCATGAACAAGTCCCCATTAGGTTGAGCGAGATGGTAAACACCATTTGAGTATACTGTCTCTATGATGAAAGGTCCTTCCCATTTGGGTTCGAACTTTTTCGGTGTCTTATGAGTCATCACCATCGGTCTTCTGACTGCCAAAACCAGGTCACCTACTTGGAAAGTCCTCTGTTTAACTCTTCTGTTGAAAGCCTGGGAAATGCGGGCTTGATAAAGTTCGATGCGCTGTTGAGCCAAGAGGCATTTTTTATCCAACTCTTGCAGATGACGACGTTGATTATCTTCTTCCGTCAGCTGGTTCGTGGTCGCCACTCAGAGTGAGGGTATCTGGATCTCTAGAGGCAGTACTGCTTCGCTTCCATAGACCTAAGAGAATGGTATGTTACCCGTCGGGGTCTGTACCATCGTACGATAGGCCCAAAGACATTCCCCGAGCTTCTCGTCCCAGTCGTACTTGTTGGATGACACGACCTTTTTGAGTAGCTTGATAATAGTTTTATTAAAAGCTTCAGCCAATCCGTTTGCTGTCGGATTGTAGGCGGTTGATGCCACATTTTGAATACGATTCTTGTCGCAGAATCTACTGAACGCATGGCTGATGAATTGTGGACCGTTATCGTGGATGATCCTCCGGGGCAACCAAAATGGTAGATGACGTGATGCTTGATGAAGTTTATCACTTTTGAGCTTTCACCTCTGTCAATGGTACTGCTTCTGTCCATTTAGAGAAGTAGTCGGTTGTTGCTAGGAAAAAAACGGTATCCCGTAGATGAGGGAGGGATGGGTGATAGGTCCCACTATCTCCATGCCCCAGGCTTCAAATGGCCAAGAGACGACCGTAGGATGTAGAGGTTCTGATGTTTTGTGGATGAAGTCGACGTGTAGCTGGCAAACACAACATTTCTTTGCATACTCGACAGCGTCGGCCATCATGGTGGGCTAGTAATAGCCCATGTGTCGAAGTCGATCCTATAATTTAGGACCTGGTTGATGGGCCCGCATGTTCCTGTAGAGCCTAAAAAAATTAAGATGCACCACCCATTAAAGTGCTCAATCATCTTATGGCGCCAAAAAATTATGTTGCACCAAACATTCAAGTTACGCAGCATCAGGTTGCGCCAATGCCAGGTTACACTGGAGTCAGGGTGTGCGGAGCAACACGTGGCGCACTTCCTCGAGAATCTGTAACGGCGTCATCATTTTTGACAACTGACAGCACGAAGATTAAGGAAAATCCATTCGAATCCCATGCAACGCGGTGCTCGAGATGATTTTGTCAGCATGTAATTAATACTGACAGCTGGTTCATGTAAGTCACTGAATGGCACGAGGATTAATCAGTACAGCACAGAAGACCTAGTCAAAGGCGCCAGTCGTTGAGTTGCGCCTATGGGCAGCCTGACAAATTGGTGCCACTTGATCAACTCTTATTTTAAAACAGGGTGACGTGGCGTGCAAGCCATCAACTTTGCAGAGCGTGCCCACTACACTGCCCACGACCACGCACATCTCAATCAAACGATGCCACGCATCTACAGCAGTTGGTGCAAACTACTCGCGCAGGTTGTCATGTTGCGCCCACGCGCAACCTGATGAAGCACGCATAAGGTGATCAAATAGTGTTCAGAACAGAGTAACATGGCGCACAAGCCACTAACTTTGCAGAATGTGTCCACTACAATGCTCACGAACACGCGCATCTCAATCAAATGATGCCACGCATCCACAGCAGTTAGTACAACCGTTTGCGCAAGTGAACAGGAGGTACGCAACCTGAAGCGTGCGTAATCCAGAATAACTACTAAATAGTTATTTCAAGGACTCATAAATAGGGTTTCAAATCAATCAAAAACATTAAGAGTGATCATAATCTTCTGCTAAAGTGCTGCTGCATTCTCCAGAGGCTCGTGTCTTCGATATCACATCGTCCAAAGGATAAAGTGATCGTCTTCTGATCAGATTCCTATAGTTGTACTTCCTTAGAAATTAATTATACTTTTGTACTTTTTTTTTTAGTTTGTAATAAAACTTTTGTTCTTTGCAAACAAAATGGCAATTCTGGGGATGACTTTCTCCTCCGACGAGAAAGTGATAACTCAATATGATACCGCGTCAATCGGCAATACGCAGAAGACCATGTTCGTTAAAGTCGACCAGACAGTCTACGAGACCATGATCATGCTGGGGGTGCCAAGCGCACTGCTGCCGCTGTTAAGAGCAAGATGCGCTCTGTTTGGACTCCTAAGTCCTCGGTGGCGCAATCTCTGCCTCTGCGCAAACTCGCGTCCATCACTGCTTCGGCG
>JANAVB010014188.1:0-39212 GCA_029216955.1 Iris pallida | reverse complement strand
ATAATATAGATAATATATATATATATTATATATAATATATATATATATAGAGTTTTGTGTGTATATTATGTGTGTGTGTGTGGTGTCCTAGAGAGTAGATGCTGGTGTGAGATAGTTGTCATATGTGTGTGGTCACATTTAGATACAGGGGTGTGCTCATACATGTGATTGTGAGGAGTGTCTATATGTTGTATGAACGAATTTGTAAATCACAATACTCTAGAGGGGGGTGAATAGAGTAGGCAGCGGAGTATAGCTAATTTAAAAAGTTAGCAGCAAGATCACAGAGACAATATATATAAAAAATAAATAATGTAAAAGTAGAGATTAGAAAGCAAACGCAAAGACGGCGATGTATACTGGTTTTCCTCTTTTGAGGACTAGTCCAGCCGGAAGAACTCTATCTTCCAGTTGAATCCACTATTGGAAAATACCGTAAGTTTTCATACGAAGTCCTTACAACTTCTACAAACGCGAGCTTTGATTCGAAGTACTCGACTAACTTCAATTGTGAAGAGTCTTTCTTCAATCAAGCCTCTGATTACAATCTCTCTGAAGCTTCTAGACTGTACCCCACTGGCAAATCGACTAGAGGATTGTAACTAGCTTGGATTTGAAAAATAAAGCTTAGAACTCTTTGGAATAGAACAATAGGCTTTAGAGAGAAGAGACAAAAGTGAATGATTGAATGAGTGATTGAAATGATCGAAATCCTTCTCTATTTATAGTTTTTCCAAAGGCAGAACTCTTGCAGAATTCGGACAGAACTCAGACAGAACTCTATGAAAAAATCTCGTAAAAATTCGTAACTGCAGGGAGTCCAAGTTTTTAAACGTTCAAAACACAACGTCCACTAACCGAACTCTGGCCGAAATCTGGCCGAGTTCTGTCAGGGTTTTTGAAAATTGATTTTTGTTCTTTTTGAAATTCTTTTAAGCAGTTAGGAGCTTTTTGTAAATATGGGGCTATTTTTCAAAACATGGGATATTTTTGAAAATATTTCAGGGTAGCCTATTTGTCAGTACGATTCGATGTACAATGTATTCCTAAACTCAATAAAAAATAAAAATTATATTGCATAAAGGAAATACAGAATCGAGTGGCAAACACAACTTCGGTCTTGAATAGATCAGATAGCTATTCTCTGGCAGTGTCCAAGAGTCTAAAACTTCTTTAAGTAGCCCTTATACCGAGACAGAGTTTGATCAATTATTAATTTCAGGTTTGACCATGACCAATGAGCCAACAATCTCCCCCATTTTGATAATTGACAAACATTGACCGATATAACATCTTTGATCGATAAGATTTGGAAGATGATCAAAATTACAAATTGTACTGTATCCTGAAAAAATGTTCATGTATCCTGCAATAGATGCTAGATCCTATTTCTCCCCCGTTATCACTTAGCAAAATAATTGCAAAGAGAGAAGCTCCCCCGCAATATATGCATAAGAAGCAATCGTTGAAGAAATATAAACAAAATAAATAAAAAAAACATTTCTTAGGCAGTTTATATTTTACAGGCAGTTAATATTGAAGCATAAAGAGATAGTACTATGAGAAATATGGAATAATTCTAAACTGAATAAAAATATGCTAAAGAAGGCAGAAAACATGTTCACAGAATATCATATCAGACAAACACAACCTCAGTGCAAAATAAACTAAAAGAATAGAGTACTAATGATATCTTGGAATGTCGGAGCATTTCCAAGTAACAAAGACATAATCAAAGTCTCAAAAAGTGATCATCTAGACAAAATACAGTACGTCTAGATCACAAATCCTCATCATCATCATCATCTGCAGTGCCAGCACGTCCACCATGTCCGGATGGACCAGCTCCAGAAGTGCCAGCTCCAAAGGTGTGTGGAGTAGCACCCGAACCACGGTACCAATCATAAGTATTACCAGGCTGGAAGAGAGTATGTACCGCGTCATCCTCATAGCGGTAACCGGAGACAGCTGGATCTCGGGGAAGAGAACTGACAGAATGTCTAGTCTGAGCAAATCAGAGATCAATGAAGGAGTTGGCTAGTGCCTGAAGCTGAGTCACATCACGGAACTCGCATTCCCTGGATGTGTCAGTGATGAATATCCGGAGATCAGAAAGGTGCTAATGGATACCCTCAAAAGACATAGGGTAATCCTGATAAGGTGGGGCAGGTGCAGTAGGAGGTGCAGGAGGTGTGGCACGACGAGATAACTGAAGGTACTTGGGCTCATGGTCTAGAGCACAAGTAGGCAGATCGATGTCAAATCGCTGAAAGATGTATAGAATGAACATCGTATAAGAGAGATTTCGATCTCTTGCTCGACATCATCCCATCATCTAGATAATAGTCTTGGGAACCGAAAATAGAATTCCCTTGATGATATGGTAGAGGGGAGATAGTTCAAGATTTGTAACATCTTCTTTTGAAGTGGATTTTAGAAGAATAGTGGAATAGATGATGCGATGTAACTCAAAGTTAAACAAGTTCAAGTTTACAGCCTTAAACTTTCCAGAACGAACATATGCAGGTGCACAAAGATCATTCTTGAAGCTGAGAAGAGTCGTGCCATCGGGAAAATCGAAATCAGTGATATCATCAAGTGGGGCACCTTCGTTAGGAACTCCAAGGATTTCTACTAACAAGACATCATTGAACTCGATGTTAATACCTCCGACACGAGTCTTAACATCAAAAGTGTCGCAATAAAACAATCTATTGGCATTAGTAGCTATAGGAAATTTTTGGTGACAAGTCGGTGTAACCCTAATGCCTCAAAGTAAGGACGGTGGTCAGGAAACACAGTCCACTTAATCGGGGCGCCAGTGCATATGTTGCGCATGATAAAATCACCATACCATAGCAATGATTGGTCATGAGTTTTAAAATAAAACTCATTATATACACGTCGGCCGATTGGACCGAGGAAAATAGTGAATCCGCTGGTGGATTCGAAGATGATGCCTCTTCACTGACATTGGTCTTCTTTCTCTCGGAAGGAGTGAATCCCTTAGGGATTTCTCCCAAAATTGAATTAAAACTAATGAACTTGAAGGAGATGAAAAGAGAGAGTTATACCTTCCAGAAATTGAGTATGTTGTAGAGACAGAAATTCTCCGCATGAATCCAAAATTTGGATGAAAATCTCCAAGTGGATTGGGAGCAATGGAATAGATAAATTCTAGGGTTTGGAGGAGCTCTCAGCAGTATAGAGGGGATTTTGGAAGAGATGAAGAGGAGGAGGCCTCGGGTTCTGACTTAAAAATATATACCACCAACAGAACTTGGGCCGAATTCGGACCGAACTCGGGCCGAATTCGCCTGGGGTTCTTTTGATGAATTTTTGAAAAAACATATTTGTGGGCCACATCCTTATCATCATCCCCTTTCAATTATTTAATTCTAAGTTTAGTAATTTTAAATTTCAATTAATATAATTGATATTATTTTACAAATTAAATTTTGTTACATAGCGATTGTTTCAGATTAGCTGTATAGGTACTGTCCCAGCTAACGGGAGTTTACCGAGGAACAATTAAATATCGCTTCGCTTCGACCGTAGTCGTGGTGACAGACAGACCCTTTGTTGGCTTGTCTCAAAAATAATTTTTGAGTATTGAAAAATAATTGTATAAAACAAAATTAATTAATATTATTGACATCTAAAATTCCTAATTCTCGACGTAAATAATTGAAACAATCTCCGGCTAGAGGTTTTGTGAAGATGTCAGCTAATTGATTCTCTGTGTCTACGTATACAAGGTTGATATCTCCATTTTGTTCATGATCTCTAAGAAAATGACGTCGAATCTCGATATGTTTAGTGTGAGAGTGACATACTGGATTCTTAGTCAAATTGATAGTGCTAGTGTTGTCACGGAAAATGGGTATGTGTGTGTATAGTGGGCCAAAGTCTTCTAAGGTTTGCTGTATCTACAAAATTTATGCACAACAACGTCCTGCAGTGATATACTTAGCCTCAGTTGTTGATAATGTGACGGAATTTGTTTCTTACTAAACCAAGAGACTAAAGCTTTGCCTAGGAAAGGATATGTATCGCTGGTACTTTTTCTATATACTTTGCATCCAGCAAAATTGGCATCCGAATAACCGGTTAGGTCAAACGACGTGGTTTTGGGATACCATAAACCGACAGAAGAAGTGCCTTTAAGGTATCAAAAGATACATTTAACTGCACACAGATGTGATTCCTTAGGATTGGCTTGAAAACGTGCACACAAGCAAACACTAAACTTATATCAGATCGACTAGCAGTTAAGTAAAGTAAACTACCAATCATACCTCGATAATTACGTATGTCGACAGGTTTGCCTTGTTCATCAATATCAAGCTTGGTTGAAGTTGCTATCAGAGTGCCAAGTGGTTTGACTGCTTCCAGATCGAACTTCTTTATAAATCTTTTGTGTACTTGGCTTGATTTATGAATGTCCCATTGTTGGTTTATTTGATTTGCAGTCCGAGAAAGAATTTCAGTTGTCCCATCATGCTCATCTCATACTCATTCTGTATATACTTTGAAAATTCTTGACAATAAGATTCATTAGTAGATCCAAAAATGATGTCATCTACATAAATTTGAATCAAAAGAAGATTGATATTAAAATACTTTATAAACAGTGTAGTATCAACCTTCCCTTTTGAAAAGCCATTGTCAAGTAGAAAAGAACTTAGACGATCGTACCAAGCACGAGGGTCTTGTTTCAAACCGTATAATGCCTTCTTTAACTTGAAGACATAATTAGGATTTTTGAAAGCAGTAAAACCTGGAGGTTGAGCTACATAAACTTCTTCTTTTATAAAATTATTCAAAAATATACTTTTAACATCCATTTGAAATAACTTAAAATTATGAAAACATACAAATGCACATAACTTGCGGATGGATTCTAATCTTGCAACTGGGGCATAAGTCTCATCGTAGTCGATACCTTCTTCCTGATTGTATCCTTGAGCTACGAGTCGAGCATTGTTACGATTCACTAAGCCATTCTCATTCAGTTTATTTCGGAATACCCAGCGGGTGCCAATGACCCGATGATCAATAGAAAAACTTGATTTCATTCAAATTGGTTCAATTCCTCTTGCATAGCATCTAACCAAAAATTATTACTACATGCTTCTTCAATATTTTTGGGTTCAAGCTGTGAAATAAAAGCAACACAGGAAGCTATATCTTTACTAGAGGAACGAGTACTTACACCCCTGGTAATCTCAATAATTACTAAGTCCTTTCGATGGTCTGCCAAAAATCTTATTTCTTTTGGCATATCCTCTGGATTGTTGGTTCCGACTTCTGGTTCGGTATGTGATCTGCTTGGAGACTCAGCTGGTGCTTTGTGTGAGGGTTCTGCAGGAGCAGTACTAGGTGTACTTATGTCATCATCATCATCATCGACAAAATATTGATTGAGTTCGTCAAATTTAACATTTATTATTTTTTCAATGATCATTGTTCTCTTGTTGAAGACTCTGTACCCTTTGCTTTTCGCCGTATAACCTAAAAATATATAGCATTCTTGGACTTAAAAGCGTATCGGGTAGCTTTGTTCTTTTCACATTCGCTATATACCGTATCCTTCTTGAAAGAAATGTTCGATAAGCCTCGTACCAGCTTCTTTGTGGATAGTCTTGAAATTGTGTCCATGTTTGCATGACCGAGTCTCATGTGCCATAGTTGACTCTCATCACTTTTGGCCATTAAGCATCTACCAGTTTTGTTAGCATCTTCTAACAGATAGAAAACATATATATTGTCTTTCCTGATATCTTCAAAGATAGTACTACCAGTTGAGCTATCAACTATAGTACATTTATCTTTGACAATGTCAATGCCATAACCGTGATCAGCTAAATGGCTTATGTTGAGCAGATTATGTTTTAACTCGGTAACTAGACATACATCTTTAATCACAGGGTAGGGAGCCTTACCAATATTACTAATACCAATTATGTACCCTTTTAAATTATTACCACTACCAGTTAAGCTATCAACTATAGTACATTTGTCTTTGACAAAGTTAATACATAACCGTGATCAACTAAATGTCTTATGTTGAGCAAATTATATTTTAACTCGGTAACTAGACAGACATCTTTAATCACAGGATAGGGAGCCTTACCAATATTACCAATACCAATTATGTACCCTTTCAAATTATTACCAAAGGAGAAGTATCATTCTTTCTTCTTCGACAGTGTTGCGAATAATGAAGCATCACCGGTCATATGCCGTGAGCAACTGCTGTTGAGGATCCATTTGCTTCTAGCATGTGAAGGGCGTTTCACCTACAAAAGAATTTGTAGATGAAAACTTTGGTACACATTTCTTGTAGGGTCCTGGAATGTTAGTTTTTGGTATCCATGCACTAATCTTTAAATCAACAAGCTTTCTAACAGTACATAAAGAAGAAATATGACCAATGGTGCCACAATAGTGACATCTAGCATGCTGAGTGTTGAAAGCAGAGTGTTGTGCATTATTGGTAGGTCTAGGTTTTCTAGTGTAAAAGAATGCATGCATATTTGTCTTCTTGGGAAATGGTTTAGTTTGATTAGGTTTGACAGTGTTGGGTTTGACCGTGTTCTGATGATTCGGTAAGTGACACATATTAGGGTAGGAAGCAGCAACTTCAGGCTGTTTTCCTATCCTAATTTCTAACTTTTTGGAGGTGTCATATAACACGCTATATTTTGCAGTAAGTGCATCATTTCTAACAGTAGCTTGCTGGAGACTTTTCTTCTCTTTGATTAAGTCTTCCTCTATTTGGATAATGGTCTTTTCCTTCTCTTCGGATAGTCTTTGGGTCTCGTGTAATAACAGCTTAACAGAAGAAAGCTCACCTTCCTCACCAGAACAATTACTACTTCTAACCTCAGCTGGTAGGTCGGTAAGTCTTCCTATTTCACCTTTGTACTCTTTTAGTACCTTCTTAGAGGTCTGATATTTACTAAGCAGTCTTCTGTAATCCCCTAAGAGGTCAGTAAAGGCTTGTCCTAGTTGCTCAAAGGTAAAATTATCATAAGTATCAAACAGGGGATTATTGGTTACCTGATCGTACGCCATCAAGCATACATTTGCAGTGTCATCTGATTGCTCATCTTCTGAGTCGCTAGCTTCACTTTCATGCCATATACTTGTATTGGCATATCTTTGGGACGTCGACTTCTTCAGGTAGCCCTCATCATATTTGATGTTCTTCCTGTTTGATGATGATGCTGTTGGACAGTCCTTCTTTATATGTCCTTTCTTCTTACAGCCATAGCAAATTGGATCTTCATCGTTGTTGTTGTTATTGCTGTTGTTGTCCTTTGTTCTTCTGTTGAATCTCATGAACTTCTTAAATTTTCTCACCATAAGAGCTTGATCCTCATTGTCAGAGTCACTATCGTCAGAATCATCTTCTACAGTTCTTCTATGTTGAGCCTTGAAAGCGATCGACTTCTTTGACTTCTCCTTTGGTGTAGCATCTTCAAAGTCTTGAAGTTTTAGCTCGTGAGCGAGTAGCTTACCCATGAGTGTTTCAAGAGACATTATTGAGAGGTTGTTTCTTTCAATAATTGATGTAGCCTTTGGAATCCAATTCTTCGTGAGAGCTCGTAGAAGTTTGCAAATCTTCTCATAGTTACTGTAATCCTTGCCTAATGATGACAGAGGATTTACAATATCCAGGAATCTCGTAAACATCTGGGTGACTGATTCATTTGGCTTCATTTTGAACGCCTCATACTCCTGAGTAAGTCTACTGATCTTTGACTCCTTGACTTGCATCATACCTTCGTGGGTTACTTCAAGAAGTTTTTATACTTCATTTGATATTGTGCAAGTAGACACCCTGTTAAATTCAGTCCTATATAAGGCACAAAATAAAGCGTTAATAGCACATGCGTCAAGACTGGCCTTTTTCTTTTTCTCATCAGTATACTTATCATGTAGTTTTTCAACCAAAACATCTTCAACAAGAATACGAGAAGGCTTTTTATAGCCATCAACAACTATAGACCATAAGTCAAAGTCTAGAGATTTCAAGAAGAAACTCATCCACGTTTTCCAATAGGTATAATTTGTACCGTCAAACAGAGGAGGTCTGTTTGTGGCTTGGCCTTCACTTGTGAACTTCACAGTTTCTATGTGTTGTGCTGTGATCTATGTAACAGTTAAAAATAGTAAAATTATAACTACAATGTTACCTTGCTTTACTTGTATAACCCGCTCTGATACCAATTGTAGGAACAAATTTGTAAAGCACAATACTCTAGAGAGGGGTGAATAGAGTAGACAGCAAAATATATCTAATTTAAAAAGTTAGCAGCAAGATCACAGAGATAATATATATCACAAATAAATAATGTAACAGCAGAGATTAGAAAGCAAACGCAAAGACGATGATGTATATTGGTTTCCCTCTTGTGAGGACTAGTCCAGTCGGAAGAACTCTAGCTTCCAGTTGAATCCACTATTGGAAAATACCGTAAGTTTTCATACGAAGTCCTTGCAACTTCTACAAACGTGAGCTTTGATTCGAAGTACTCGACCAACTTCAATTATGAAGAGTCTTTATTCAATCAAGCCTCCGATTACAATCGCTCTGAAGCTTCTAGACTGTACCGTACTGGCAAATCGACTAGAGGATTGTAACTGGCTTGGGATTTGAAAATTAAAGCTTAGAACTCTTTGGAATAGAACAATAGGCTTTAGAGAGAAGAGACGAAAGTGAATGCGTGAAATGAAATGATCTAAATTCTTCTCTATTTATAGTTTTTCCAAAGACAGAACTCTGGCAGAATTCGGGCAGAACTCTATGAGAAAATCTTGTAAAAATTCGTAACTGCAGGGAGACCAAGTTTTTAAAGTTCCAAAACTCAACGACCACTAACCGAACTCTGGTCGAACTCTGGCCGAGTCATGTCAAAGTTTTTGCAAATTGATTTTTGGTCTTTTTGAAATTCTTTTAAGCAGTTAGGAGCCTTTTGTAAATAGGGGGCTATTTTTTAAAATATGGGATATTTTTGAAAACATTTTTAGGGTAGCCTATTTGCCAGTACGACTCGGTGTACAATGTATTCCTAAACTAAATAAAAAATAAAAATTACATTGCATAAAGAAAATACAGACTCGAATGGCAAACACAGCTTCGGTCTTGAACAGATCGGATAGCTATTCTCTGGCAGTGTCCAAGTGTCCAAAACATCTTTAAGTAGCCCTTATACCGAGACAGAGTTTGATTAATTATTAAAATCATGTTTGACCATGACCAATGGGCCAACATATATGCCACATACCTATGTGCATGCCTGATTGCACCTATATATATATATATATATATATATATATATATATATATATATATATATTTTATATATATATATATATATATATATATATATATATATATATATAAAATATATATATATATATATATATGTATATATATATATATAAATATATATATATGGCGTGTGTATATTATAGTGCGTGTGTGGTGTCCTAGAGAGTAGGTACATGGTATGAGATAGATGTCATGTGTGTGTGTGTCACATTTAGATACGGGGGGGGGGTGCTCATACATGTGATTTGTGAGTGAGTGTCTATATGTGCTACATACCTATGTGCATGCTTGATTGCACCTACATGTGTGTATGTATATACTCATGTATAGGCATGTAGGATACTTGTTGTTGTCAGATATATATACATATGTTTGCAACGTGTGTATAGGAGATTAGAGAAGAAAAAATTCCCTGTGTGACAGATGTGTGCCTGGACACATGAGTTATGTGTGCGCCTTAGGTGATAGGGAGAGGGGAAGTTTAGTAGTAAGCAGCAGGAGCCTATGCACCCACAGGACAACAGCAGCCTTGGCTGGCCTGTTGTTACAGTAGCAGGGGAGTTTACTTCCTGTACAAGACTTGTGTTTGCATAGGGGCAGGGCCTTGTGCCCTATACTGTACGTGCAATAGCAGTATTGGAAATGGGGAAGAACTTGTGTAGGTTGTAGCAGTAGAAGGGTGTAGGGACTTAGGGGATGCACCTGTATGGGAAATCAAATGAATGTGTGTTTATGTTATACATTTGAGTGCTAGTGCATAAGTGTGAGTGTAATATGGGGGGAGAAAAAAAGCATACTTCTACATGTATCAATCCAGTCTAGATGGCTGATACCTGTGAGTGTGTATCCAACTGTTGGAGTGTATACCTCTGTGAAGTGGTGTCAGCTGTGTGAGTGTCTAAGTGTGCAGGTTACAGGGGTGAGCCAACTTTTGTGTGTGTATGACTGCTTGTGTGTGTAGAAGATGAGATTTGTGTGTGTGTGTGTGTGTATGTGTGTGTATGTGTGTGTGTGTGTGTGTGTTGAATAGAAGGTTAGATAGATGAATAGTAGGCTTTGATAGTAGAGGCAGCAGTTAAGTATGTGGCAATAGGTGTAGTTGGGAGTAGAGGGCAACAACAGATCTCTACTATTGATAGCAGCAGTTAAGGAGGGGGGAGGGTGTACAACAGTACACCTTTGTGCAACTTATAAAGATTAATCAACAGTAGCAGTTGGGGAGTTATCTGCTGCACTATGCAGCAAGTTGTGAGGTCTGTACAGGTAAGTTAGATTAGTAGTGTACTGGGGTCCCTGTATCCATGTACAATTAGTGACTAGAATAGATGACCTGGGAACATAACTGATTAGAAAGGGGAATGATGCACATGTGTGCAATCAATTTGATTACGCCTAGGTATAGCTTTGTCTACAGGTGGGTGGATATACCAACATGTGTTCAGTGGCTTCCAATATTAGATAGGTATGTGTTCCCTTTAGGATTAAAGCATGCGTACCAGTGTCTTAGGTGCAGGGACATGCGAGTATGTATCCTAGATGGTTGATAAAGGGGATGTAAAGATTGAGAGGAGAAGCAAAAGCAATAGTTGTGATTGAGCTCCTGTGCATATGTGTGCACATGGAAGTGGGGTAGTGTAGCACTATTATACAGGAGGAAAGGCCTGCATAAGAGGTTGTGCCTATGCAGCAGTCCCTGCAGCACTAGGCAGCAGACAAAAGGGAGGAGTTTGAAGCTGTACATTATTGTGCACCTGTCATAACTGTGGCAGTTTGTGGAAGAGCTGTATCTGTAAACAACAGGTAGGTTCTGTTGGATTACTTTGGACAAATAGGAAGGGTAACATCAGTATATATTATGTATTATAGATGTGTGTGAACTCGAGTGTGTACTCAAAAGGGAGTATAGGAGTGCATAGGTAATGTGTCAATAGGCATATGTGTCATTGTACTGCAGCAAGAGAGTGTCTAGTGTATTATATATAGGTAACAAGAGTCAAGAGAAGAGGATGTGTGTATAGGTAAATTGCAGGGATTAAGAAGCATGTGTGTGTTAGGTAATACTAGTGTGTTGGAATAGAGTGTGGTAGGATATATGTCAAGATGGGGTATTAAAAAATAGAGAGTGTTATGGTAAATTTTATATATATATATATATATATATATATATATATATATATATATATATATATATATATACATATATATATATAATCGAAGGGAAAGCTTTATATACCAGGAGGGGGGAAACCAGAAGTCCGGCAGCAAAGGGGCCACAAAAAAACTGATCCCTGACCTCAAAAGTTACAAGACCCCAGATGAAGGCCCAAAAATAATCCCAAAATGAGAACAAGCCACAAGTGTCACGACCCGCACCCTAGAGTAAGGGCACGAGAAGTGGGTACGTCCAGCCTACGCCACAGTATCGGTGGTAGAACGTTGTCCTAGGTCAATCATCTAACAATATAAGGTACCTGTACAGTATATACACTCCAAATGGAGGTGACATAGCAGAATACAGTCTCAATCACATCTAAGGTAGAATACGATAAGATAGATAGATATGAAATAAAATCCACAGAGATACAAACAGATAGAAGTCTAAGTGTCTAAGATAACACAAATCTAGAAAACATCCCAAATCTCAAATACAGTAATCCATAGAGTAAGTAAGTACATCTGAAAATGACTAATCTAAACTAATGGTGTGTCATCCACTGCTAATGGATCCTGCTGCTGATTCAGGTCACAATAATCCTCTAGGTAGTCCCATAATAGGTAGTACAGAGCGCCTCGTCCTCATCCTCTGTAATATTTTCAACAGGTCCAGTCAGGACAGGAGCGAGCACAATGCATCTCAACAAATCATAACATGTTAGAAAATATAAACATGCTAGAGAGTAAGATACATGAAACTGAAGAACAATATAATATAAAAGAGAGACTGTAAGTAAATAGCTACAATATATAAGAGAACTAATCAGTGCTAGTGATTCAGAGTACAAGATGAACATGTGAACAGCTGGAGGGTGATTCATGACTATATTAAAGAGGTGATTCATGACTATACTACTTTGAAATTATTCACATATTTAGTTTCTACTCTCCCATCCCCAATCAATACACAAGGATCCAGTCAAGTTACGTTAAGATTCATGACTATACTACTGGCCCATAAAGGGTGATTCAAGAGTGATTCATGAATAGATTCGTGAAGGCTCTGTGATTCATGAGAGTACAAGAATCACAAGCTGATACATGAAGATTCATGATAATAGAAGCATGAGATACATGATATAAGTGAAACACACGAGACATGAGTATCTAATGCTCCCGAGGGAGATAACAGCTCATGAAGGGATCCATATAGTACTAATCCGTGTTACCAATATGTCAGCATTCAAGTAAAGTAATCTAAAGCAGGAATATAATCCTAAACAAAATATAAAATGATCAGAGAATGTACTCGCCTGGTATCCTGAATAACTGAAGAGAATATACTGTCCGAGGAGTGGTGACTGGTTCCTATAGAACAGTACAAGTCACTACATGTCTAAAATAGTAAAATAGACTGCTATAATGCATTCTACATGATATTTGGGTTAATCTAGGCTAAAGTTAACCTTTGGTCAACTCTAGTCAACTACACTAGTCAAACTAGGTCAACTAGGTCAAGCCTAATCCAAACAAGTCTCACTAAGCCTAGCCAGCCTATTTTAGCAAGCACACATCATCACACGGCCATACAAGTCTATCAACACACCAATCCACATATGTATTTATGCCAATACACAGGCTATCACATAGGGCTACATCCCATAGGCTATATGCCACATATTTCACACATTATATATATCAACTAAATTAGTATAGGCAACATATATGTATATCACATTACATACATATTTATATATAGGCATATGTTACATCTTGCATATTTATATAGTTACATAGATATATACATTCATGCACATTTACATACATACTTTTATACATTATATATGTTAACATTCATTACAACGCATTATATTTTACTTATACCTTTGATTCATTCATTCATATATGACATTCATTCATGCATTTATACATTCATTGTAACGCCCCAGTCCCAAAATACGTAGGACTAAGTACGTAGACATGCCAGCTGTATTCATATGAAGTACGTAGGTCTCGTATGATTACATAAGTTGTAAATGCAGTAATCCAAGACAAACTAAATCTCATCCACAATGAAAAGAATAATAATATAAAAATCAACTCGAATATTTATGATACAATCGTTGGGCGGAGACAAAGTCCACTACCAACTATCTCAATGAAAGAAATATACAAGAATCGATAAATAAAATGGCACGACGAACCAAGAGCAATCGTCTTTGAAAGAATGGAGAAGACCACGGCCTTGGCTAGGATACCTGAAGACATGAACACACACCTGAGGAAAAACCATGTCCTCAGACGGACGTAGCAAGATACATGAAGAACAAGCTAATATGAACTGTCAGAATAATAAAATAATATATAAACTAGACATAAATATGCAAAGGAGATTCTAACCGCCTAATGTACAATTTAGAGGACAACTTTCATACGCATGGGTGGGATTTTAGGCTCATGTGTACGTGACTGGCATCCAGTCATCTGTATCCGTCCGTAACATCTAAAACGTCAGAGGGCATCTGCAAATAAATAGCCACAGTTCCATCCGGAGACTGTGGTTTACCTGTTTGGATTCCCATACGCACTAGCGACTGTCCTCCCCCAATATATCCCATACTGTTCAAGTCATGTCCATGGCTCGTCCAGTTTTGTAACTACTTGAGTCTCTAAAACCCTAGTCATAGCAGTTACGATCATCTACCGTCACACAACTTTAGAGATAGCTAGTCCATAAGTCGTGCCCCTAATAAAATGCCTCAAACCGTGTAGTGTAAGTGTCATGGCCAGAGGAGATATAAGAATATCCCCCAACAAGAAGGTAGTCCGCTAACACTAAGTCAACATGCATAAAATAAAGTAACGACTAATAAAGTCGCTTGCACCCAAGTATGGCTTGGACGCGCAGTTTATAACAACGGAAACTAACAATATGAAACAAAATAAATAATGCAGAAAATAAATAATTTGACAGTTAATTAGCAAGGTATACTTACATGTTGTGACGCCTCGTGAGCTGCCTGGTGTGGTACAATAAAGGTGGCACAAGATCGCCTTCGGTGTTACAACCACGCAAAGGCTTATGATGATGACATGGACTTGGTTTGATTTGGAGCTGACTAGCGCGATCTGATCATATCGTATGAAGATAGTCGTAGATGCCAAAAGTACGCAAGATAATATCAATTGATGGGATGGACCATGCCATTGGGTCCGGAACGATCCAATTGCTAGGGACGATATAAGGAAGTTCGAAAGTTCAGAAAAGGATAGGAGCGAACGATTGGTCATGAATAAGATTAGATAAACAAAGAGATTTGATATAGATAAATATCTATATTTATTCTAGAAAATATATATTGAAAAACTCTACGCAGTTAAAATATTTAATAACAATATTAGAAAATTACTTATAATATTCGAAAACTATATTTGAAAATTAATTGTAAATAAAGCTAAGTTTTTCCTTTATTCCAAAATATTACAAATAATAATAAATACTATAACAATGCTTACAATAATAATAATAATAATAATAATAATAATAATAATAATAATAATAATAATAATAATAATAATAACAATAATGTTAAAAATAATAATAATAATAATAATAATAACAATAATGTTAAAAATAATAATAATAATAATAATAATAATAATAATATCATAAGTACAATACACAATAGAACCCAAAAAAAGTCAAAGTAATCACACAATCCAAAAAAATAATAATAATATAAAGAAAGGAAAAAGGTAAACGAAAATACTAATAATATTACTGTTATAGGTTCTTCTCCCTAAGAAAAGGAAAGAGAAAGAAAGAAAAAAAAACGAAAAAGAAAAGAAAAGGGAAAGAAGGAGAGGGAAGGGGACGGGAGAGAGAGTGAGTGAGAGAGGGTTTCGATCGGGAGAGGGGTTCGGCGAAGGAGCAGAGGGGAGTTGGTCGGAGGGGAGTCGTGGAGAACGGGAGCGGGCGGTTGGAGTTGCGCGGAGGAGGAGGAGTAGAGGCCAGCGGGTTCGAGCGGAGGGGCGAGCGGGCGGACGCGGCGGCGCTTCGCCGGTTGCAGAGGCGGAAAGGAGACTGACGGAGGCTGTGGGCGGTCGTAAGAGGTCGGGATGCGGCACGGCGGAGGGCAGTGGCTGGAGAGCGGCGGAGCTATGGCGGCGCGGTGGTCACGGCACGGCCGGAAGGGGCGGAGCACGGTTGCTGTCGCGCGCACGGCGGAGGCGGGCTTAGGGCGGAAAAGCGGGGTCACTGGGGGGAGGCGGCGGAGTAGATCGAGGGGCGGAGAGGCGTCGGAACTCCGGCGGTGAAGGGGTTTCCGAGGGTGACGGCTCGTCCAAGCGTTCTCGACCGCACGGGCGGCGCTCGCCGGTGCTGGGCGGAGAGAAGGGGGAGCGGCGGCCTGCCGCGAAAGATGGCGGAGGTCGGCGCCTGTGCGGCCCTCGCCGGTGCACGTCCAAGGCGGTGCGAGCACTGTGGTGGCGCGACGGATGCGGTCAGGTAAGTGGCAAATTTTGTTTTTCTTTCCATGGTGCGATGGTTTGTCAAAATTTTTGTACGGACGGCTGAGATGATCCGTCGGTGGGGGTGGCTCTGGTTGTGATGACGGTGATGGCGGTTCTGGGCAGTAAGGGTTGGCCGAGGTGGTCGTGGCGGTGGTGGTGGTGCCCTGGGCTGATGGTGGTGGGTGTTTGGAGGCCGGCGATCAGGGTGATGGTCGGGTCGGTGGCAGTGGAAAGGCCGGGGTGTGTCGGAGAGTGACCACGGCGATGGCCAGGGTTGTGCTGGAGAGGAAGTTAGGGAGACGGGGATGCCGAGTTGGCGAGGTCGGAAGGTTTTACGGGACGGAGGATGGTGATGGGGCGAAGGTGGTGAAGGCGGTCGACAGGGCTGAAGTAACAAAGACTAGGCTAGGGCTAGGATTAGGAATTTATTGAATCGTGTCGGGGTTTGTCCGACACGGAGAGGTTAAAATTGTATGTGTAAAAAAATATGGAATAAGACGGGGATGGAACACGGACACGGTGCACGGGGGTTGAGAATTATTTGTGGAGAATTGGTGAATGAATAAAAATTTGGAGGAGTATCTGCCTATTTATAGGATGTGGGAATTCCCAATTGGATAAAGATTAGGAATATTTAAAACCCAATTTAAATCAATGAAATCAAATCTAAATTCAAATCAAATCCAATTTAGATCTAATTAAATTTTTCGTTTAAAAATCAAATGGAATAATGAAATTTTAAATATTTAACTATTTAAATAAATCTATAAATTTAAATCAAGATTTAAATTGTCACAAAAATTTCGAAATACATTTTTCCAAAAATACTAATAATAATAATTTTGAAAATAATAAATATTTAAATATCTTTTTGAATAATAAAATATTAATATTAATAAATTTTGAAAATAAATTTAAATATTAATAGGACTACTTCAAAAATACCTTTGAAATAATTTAAGATAATTAATAAATAATTTCGAGAATTAATTTATACATGAATTATATCTCACTCCCTTTTTTTATAATGATAAAAATAAAGTATTTACTATATATTATTTTGAAACTATAAAAATGGGGAAAAATGATTTTTTCTAAAATATGTACGCTCGCACATATTCGCACTCGTCGAGCAATTACGAAAAATAAAATTTCGCGCGCGACGTACAATGTAACTACGCGACGTAAAATACAAAAAATTAAATCAGTACCGAATTTAATAAATAAAAAATAGTAAAATTTTAGGGGCTTTACATCCTACCCAACTTACAAGAATTTTGTCCTCGAAATTAAAAATAAGCAGGAGGTTTGAGAGGGTACAAGGGTATATCAATGAGGAACAATCAAATCACGATGTTCAAAACATGCATTAGAAAATCGTGACTTCGATAACTACGAAAATAAATCACGAATTTAATTTAGGGTGTAATTGATGGTCGCGTGTTAACGCAAGAAGAGACAAAGATTAATGGTCAATAGAGGGTGGTAAATTGATTTGAGATCAAGGACAAGTGGTTTCCTAGGGAAACATACTCGGCTATGTTTTAGGGGTGTTAAGGAAGTAATTCTAGTCATTTCTAAATATCAAATGATTAGAGATCATGATCAAGAGTCGAAGGGTAGATCGAATAACTCGAGGCGAGGTTGTAAACACAAGGCTTGGTTGATGGCTAACTATAACTATCATGGTCATAGGGGAACACTTGGTTTCTATCTATCAAGTACGAGTGTTCTGTCCTTCCAAATTAAGTGAAGGACAAAACGAATAAGAGTTCGAAGGAGATGTTTATTGAATACGAACACGTGGTTCAAAGACGACTGAATAAATTTAAAGAGAATTGCCAAGGCAGACGTGGATGAGATTCTAGGGAGCAAGCTTAACTATATCTCCACCCACGTATAACGATAAATAAAAATGAACCAAAGTGCACTCGGTCGATCAGACCATTATGCACCGGTTCTGACTAGACAATATGTTAGTGAGCGCGCGCTCAATAGCATGTGTCTTGAACAAGTTTGATAACGGTTAAACTTGCAAAATTAGGCTATAGTAGCAACATTTAATTAAGATGGTAAAACATAAGCACGAGAGATTAAGATTGAAATATAGTAGAATTAGTTCAAACTCCTTAAGACTCTAAGTTATATCCTATGTTGGTCTCTATACAGTCGTCCTATAGTCTCTTTTGTCCAAGTCTTTGGTTGACTGGATGGTTTAGGGTCCTCTAAATTCTAGAACCTAAGTGAATTTGCTAATATAGGTCACAAGGACAAAGGAATTGCTAGGTCATAAGGCATTCTACCCAACTTACAAGAATTAAACTAGTATGGTGATGGGACAATGGGACAAGTCTACCTAGTATGGTTTACCTTTCTAACCAAGGTCAAGCACGAAAGAAGGATAAGAATTAACGGTAGAGGGAATCAAGCAAGATACAAATCGAGGAGTCAAGCGAGAAGGCAGTCAAGTGTGTGGATGAGATCCTAGACTAATCCTATACGCAGGCTTGCTTGGTATGGTAAAGTAACCAAGCAATTTATCTAGACCTGCATGGGCCACCACAAAAACATGTAACGCCCCAGTCCCAAAATACGTAGGACTAAGTACGTAGACATGCCAGCTGTATTCATACGAAGTACGTAGGTCTCGTATGATTACATAAGCTGTAAATGTAGTAATTCAAGACAAACTAAATCTCATCCACAATGAAAAGAATAATAATATAAAAATCAACTCGAATATTTATGATACAATCATTGGGCGGAGACAAAGTCCACTACCAACTATCTCAATAAAAAAAATATATAAGAATCGATAAATAAAATGGCACGATGAACCAAGCGCAATAGTCTTCGAAAGAATGGAGAAGACCACGGCCTTGGCTAGGATACCTGAAGACATGAACACACACCTGGGGAAAAACCAGGTCCTCAGACGGACGTAGCAAGATACATGAAGAACAAGCTAATATGAACTGTCAGAATAATAAAATAATATATAAACTAGACATAAATATGTAAAGGAGATTCTAACCGCCTAATGTGCAATTTAGAGGACAACTTTCATGCGCATGGGTGGGATTTTAGGCTCATGTGTACGTAACTGGCATCCAGTCATCTGTATCCGTCCGTAACGTCTAAAATGTCAGAGGGCATCTGCAAATAAATTGCCACAGTTCCATCCGGAGACTGTGGTTTACCTGTTTGGATTCCCATACGCACTAGCGACTGTCCTTCCCCAATATACCCCACACTGTTCAAGTCATGTCCATGGCTCGTCCAGTTTTGTAACTGCTTGAGTCTCTAAAACCCTAGTCATAGCAGTTACGATCATCTACCGTCACACGACTTTAGAGATAGCTAGTCCATAAGTCGTGCCCCTAATAAAATGCCTCAAACCGTGTAGTGTAAGTGTCATGGCCAGAGGAGATATAAGGATATCCCCCAACAAGAAGGTAGTCCGCTAACACTAAGTCAACATGCATAAAATAAAGTAACGACTAATAAAGTCGCTTGCACCCAAGTATGGCTTGGACGCGCAGTTTATAACAAAGGAAACTAACAATATGAAACAAAATAAATAATGCAAAAAATAAATAATTTGACAGTTAATTAGCAAGGTATACTTGTCTGTTGTGACGCCTGGTGAGCTGCCTAGTGTGGTACAATAAAGGTGGCACAAGATCGCCTTCGGTGTTACAACCACGCAAAGGCTTATGATGATGACATGGACTTGGTTTGATTTGGAGCTGACTAGCGCGATCTGATCATATCGTATGAAGATAGTCGTAGATGCCAAAAGTGCACAAGATAATCTCAATTGATGGGATGGACCATGCCATTGGGTCCGGAACGATCCAATTGCTAGGGACGATATAAGGAAGTTCGAAAGTTCAGAAAAGGATAGGAGCGAACGATTGGTCATGAATAAGATTAGATAAACAAAGAGATTTGATATCGATAAATATCTATATTTATTCTAGAAAATATATATTTAAAAACTCTACGCAGTTAAAATATTTAATAACTATATTAGAAAATTACTTATAATATTCGAAAACTATATTTGGAAATCAATTGTAAATAAAGCTATATTTTTCCTTTATTCCAAAATATTACAAATAATAATAAATACTATAACAATGCTTACAATAATAATAAAATAATAATATTAATAATAATAATAATAATGATAATAATAATAATAATAACAATAATGTTAAAATAATAATAATAATAATAATAATAATAATAATAACAATAATGTTAAAATAATAATAATAATAATAATAATAATAATAATAATAATAATATCATAAGTACAGTACACAATTGAACCCAAAAAGTCAAAGTAATCATACAAACCAAAAATAATAATAATAATATAAAGAAAGGAAAAAGGTAAACGAAAATACTAATAATATTACTGTTATAGGTTCTTCTCCCTGAGAAAAGGAAAGAGAAAGAAAGAAAAAAAAACGAAAAGGAAAAGGAAAGGGAAAGAAGGAGAGGGAAGGGGACGGGAGAGAGAGTGAGTGAGAGAGGGTTTCGATCGGGAGAGGGGTTCGGCGAGGGAGCAGAGGGGAGTTGGTCGGAGGGGAGTCGTGGAGAACGGGAGCGGGCGGTTGGAGTTACGCGGAGGAGGAGGAGTAGAGGCCAGCGGGTTCGAGCGGAGGGGCGAGCGGGCGGACGCGGCGGCGCTTCGCCGGTGCGGAGGCGGAAAGGAGACTGGCTGAGGCTGTGGGCGGTCGTGAGAGGTCGGGATGCGGCACGGCGGAGGGCATTGGCTGGAGAGGGGCGGAGCTATGGCAGCGCGGTGGTCACGGCATGGCCGGGAGGGACGGAGCGCGGCCGCTGCCGTGCGCACGGCGGAGGCGGGCTTAGGGCGGAAGAGCGGGGTCACTGGGGCGAGGCGGCGGAGTAGATCGAGGGGCGGAGAGGCGTCAAAACTTCGGCGGTGAAGGGGTTTCCGAGGGTGACGGCTCGTCCAAGCGTTCTCGAGTGCGCGGGCGGCGCTCGCCAGTGTTGGGGCGGAGAACGGAGAGCGGCGGCCTGCCGCGAAAGATGGTGGAGGTCGGCGCCTGTGCGTCCCTCGCCGGTGCACGTCCAAGGCGGTGTGAGCATTGTGGTGGTACGACGGATGCGGTCAGGTAAGTGGCAAATTTGTTTTTTTTCCATGGTGCGATGGTTTGTCAAAATTTTTGTGCGGACGGCTGAGATGATCCGTCGGTGGGGGTGGCTCTGGTTATGATGACGGTGATGGCGGTTCTGGGCAGTAAGGGTTGGCCGAGGTGGTCGTGGCGGTGGTGGTGGTGCCCTGGGCTGATGGTGGTGGGTGTTTGGAGGCCTGCGATCAGGGTGATGGTCTGGTCGGTGGCAGTGGAAAGGCCGGGGTGTGTCGGAGAGTGACCACGACGATGGCCAGGGTTGTGCTGGGGAGGAAGTCAGGGAGACGAGGATGCCGAGTTGGCGAGGTCGGAAGGTTTTACGGGACGGAGGATGGTGATGGGGCGAAGGTGGTGAAGGCGGTCGACAGGGCAGAAGCAGCAAAGACTAGGCTAGGGCTAGGATTAGGAATTTATTGAATCGTGTCGGGGTTTGTCCGACACGGAGAGGTTGAAATTGTATGTGTAAAAAAATATGGAATAAGACGGGGAGGGAACACGGACACGGTGCGCGGGGGTTGAGAATTATTTATGGAGAATTGGTGAATGAATAAAAATTTGGAGGAGTACCTGCCTATTTATAGGATGTGGGAATTCTCAATTGAATAAAGATTAGGAATATTTAAAACCCAATTTAAATCAATGAAATCAAATCTAAATTCAAATCAAATCCAATTTAGATCTAATTAAATTTTTAGTTTAAAAATCAAATGGAATAATCAAATTTTAAATATTTAACTATTTAAATAAATCCATAAATTTAAATCAAGATTTAAATTTTCACAAAAATTTTGAAATACATTTTCCAAAAATACTAATAATAATAATTTCGAAAATAATAAATATTTAAATATCGTTTTGAATAATAAAATATTAATATTAATAAATTTCGAAAATAAATTTAAATATTAATAGGACTACTTCAAAAATACCTTTGAAATAATTTAAGATAATTAATAAATAATTTTGAGAATTAATTTATACATGAATTATATCTCACTCCCTTTTTTTATAATGATAAAAATAAAGTATTTACTATATATTATTTTGAAACTATAAAAATGGAAAAAAATGTTTTTTCTAAAATATGTACGCTCGCACATATTCGCACTCGTCGAGCAATTACGAAAAATAAAATTTCGCGCGCGACGTACAATGTAACTACGCGACGTAAAATACAAAAATTTAAATCAGTACCAAATTTAATAAATAAAAAATAGTAAAATTTTAGGGGCTTTACATTCATTCATTCATGTTATCACTATATACATACTTCATTCATGTATCCACACATACATACATGGATACACAACATACATGTATACATTCATACATGCTTATATTGCATACATGCATACATACATATCATGTATACATACATACATTACATACATGACTACATACATATCATATATGCATAATTGCATTCATTCATGCACCTATACATACAAAAATAGATGCATACATACATATTTGAATACATTATATACTTGCATACATTATATTCGTATATGCATACTCTACATTATATTACATTCATTCCTGTATACATGCATACATATAATATATGCATACAAACTCATATATTTAACTCAAAATATATGTGAATACATACATTACATTACCTTAACACCTATATATATCATTCATTCATATCCCATATGCATGCATACTTCAGTTCAGGCATTATATCCATTCACATATCATTAAGTTGCATACATATACTTATTTTTATTACATACATGTCATTCATGCATATTACATACTTACATGAATCTATACATTATATACATTGTATACAACATGTAAATATAGAAGAGGAAAAAAAAGGGGAAAAATTGAAATGGAAAGGGAAGGGAAAGAAAAATGTAAGAAAAAGGAAAAATAGTGGACATATACATGCTTGCATCATATATTCTGCATTACCATACATGCTATCATTATATATTGTATTACATTATGAATACATTATTCATTCATATCTATCATTACATGTATACCTTGCATTCATATCTAGCATTCATTATATACTTTCATGCATACATTGTATCTCATTCTTTTATTCATACATTTATGCATTGCTTACACACATTACATTGATTGCATTCCTACATGCTTGCATTCAACCATATATATACATTAATATAAATAGGATACATAACATATGTATATCATTTCATTTATCTAACATATCATGTATTACATACTCTACATTCATTTAATATCCATACTACATAGGCTCATAGCTTACACAAAATATTTATGTCGTATAGTCACTCTTCTACTTAAAATCAATATTGTACCAATTGGGCCTTCACTAAATTCTAGGATTAAATTATTCGTAGCCCTTCGTGCTAGCTTTCCGAAACTTCAAACGAATCGCATTTTCGTGTCCGGAAGCTTCCAAAATCGTGAAAAAATCGAAACGCGTTTGTCTTTCGGACAGCTGACACTCAAATAATTTTACAAAAAGTTCCAGAAAGATTTGGCTTATTAAAATATATATTTGGAAAGCTAACTTCGATACGGTTCTTTTAGAAAAAAATGGGAGATTAAACGGAGTTCTAAGCTAAAAGTTATGACATTTCTAACCATCCTACCTAAGATTAATCCACTCTCTAACCATTCTAAAACTGAATTTAAATATCTATTTAAACTATTATCATACATACATACACATGGGGTGTCCTAATTTGGGATCTATCAAGTAGGACACAAGACACATATCTAAAATCCTCAAGAGAGCTCCAAATGGCCTCAAATTTGAATCTAAAGGGGACACATGCATGAGGATGGATCCTACGGATTCAAAACTAATTTATATGCAAAGAAAATCGATTTAGAGGATGGGTTTTACCTATTGGAAGTGGAATTCAAATGATATCCTTTAGGACACAGCTCCGATATGAAGATCCCTCAAAGTGGACACTCCTCCTTGCACTTCTCTTTCAATCCTTGGTAGCACCCTTCCCTTAGAGAATGGAAATGATTGTGGAAATATTTGGTGAAGGAATGATTTGATTTGGAGATCAAATCAAAGGGAAGGCTCTCTAAAATTAGGGAAGAACAAAAGGAACATAAAAGCGGCAAGATTATAATGAATGAAATGAATCATTCTCTCCTAAAGGTGGCTGCCATAAAGAGTCCATTAGGGCTAATGGGAAATATCCTAATTGTCCCTCTCTAGTCTCATATGGTTAAGTCTAGACTAGGTTCAAGTTTGGGGTCAAAGGATCTAGTTTTGAGTCTCTAACTTAACCATTCTAACATGATAAAAATTAGTCTAACTAACTAACTTAAATATTGGATTTTGTGGGCCCTGCTTAACTTAATATTGGGTCGCATCTAGAGTTTAAGCTACCCGGGTCACAATACAAGTCGGAACGAGACGAAACTCAAACCCGACTAAACAAATCCAATAAAAACAATATTAAAAATATAAAAAATTTTCAAAATATTAAAATATAAAAAATGACCAAAATCATAATACATCAATTTAAATATTATTAAAATAATCTAAAATTCACTAATTAATCAAAATCCTAAATAATTCAAAAGTCACAAAATAACCAAAATACCCTTAACCTAAAAAGTTGTAAATATTCATTCTAATCACATGTTTAGGTCCCCATGGTCATGGTTAGTCTCTAGGCTCAACAGTTCTAGGGTTCACTAGCTAACACATCAAAATTATAATTCACCAATTTTAAATAGTATTAAATTAATTAAAATTTCCATAAATCACAAATCCTATTATTAAATAATAAACTTTTACAAAAGTTCAAAATTACTCTCATTTTAGAAAAGTGGGTGTTACAACAAGGACTCGCCATCACCCCCAAAACTATCTATAACTCTAGAAAACTAGCAGCTATGGACACAAAATGACCCCGAGACAACCTGCTACCAAAGATTGCCCCTCCCCGACCGGTTAAGTAGTCTCAACTATGAGCCATTCGATCTCAATTCCAGAGCCTTCATAACGGGTCTTGTTCCTATTTTTCCATAGAACCCAAATAATGGCTTCGAACACGATGATCTAAAGAGGGGCATTTTGGCCAACCTCCCACACCCTAATATATTGCCAATGCCGCCAACAGCCATGCCAATCCGACACTTCTTTCTCATGTGTTCCCAGAGCATTCGAGCCAAAGAATCCTCCACAAAAATATGATCAACCGATTCCACCATGGGAGAAGGACAACAATGGCAACGAGATGGAAGTTGAACACCCCAGCTTTGGAGTATATCATCAGTCAAAATTTTGAGAGAAAGCACGCGCCAGCAAAGAACAGACCATTTAATGGGCAATGAGAGGACCAAAGCTTACTAAGAGAGGGAGTAGCTGGATGATGGGTCCTGATGGAGCTCCATACTGAGCTAGCAAAGAAGTATCGTTCTCTCCCGGGGTTTCAAATGAAGACGTCTTGGGCATCAGAGATGCGAAGATTGGTCTCCTAGACAGCTGATACCGCGTCTGGACCATATAGTATGTGTATGAGGTTAAAATTCCAACCTCTAGCTTCCTGCCATAGCTCTTTGACCAGCCGTTTCTCCCCCTGTGCTGTATACAGACGAAAAAAAGCTTGACCTGTCCACTTTTCATCCTTTGCGTCGATGTTACCACACCCAATGGAGACTTGAATGAATTGTTCTCCTATGTCGCGGCCACGCAGCACTCTTCTCCACACCGGGGAGGACTTACTATTAGCGATACCATAGAATGGGTGTTTGTTTTTAAAATATCTCGCCTTTATGAAAGTCGTCCAGAGCGTCGTTCTCGTGTGCAGCTTCCACTAAAGTTTTACTGAGAAGGCATCTATTATGTCCTTGAGTTTGAGAAGACCCATGCCCCCCTCCTCCTTCGGGCGGGCGATTGGATTACAGCTAGCCCAGCGATGCTTGGGGGAGCCTCTAGTCTGTCCCAAAAAAACCATTAAAGAGTTTTTCGATCGAGTTAAGTACCTTGTAGGGGGCTGCACGCTGAAAGAATGTAGATCGGAACCGAGCAGAGAACATGACGGAGAAGGATGAGTTTGCCACCGGGAGAAAGAGTCTTGTTATGCCACCTACAGAGAATAGTTTTAATCTTTGCGATTAGGGGGTCGAACAGAATAGTTTTCCTTCTGCCACAAGTGATCGGAGCCCAGTTAAAGCAAGGGAGGAGTTTGCACCCTGAACCCCGACGTCTCGGCAAGAAGAGTTTTCGAGGCGACATAGTCGATGTGTACATATATGCTGCTCTTGGTTTTGTTGACTTTCTGGCCTGATGTACGTTCGTATTTATCGAGGACACGTCCAACAAGCCGAATAGTTCTTTTGTCCCCCACCGAGAATATGATGATATCATTGGCGTAGGCGAGGTGGGAGATATGAGGGAAGCCAATAGTAATGTGATACCAACCGAAGCTCCGAAAGTTACCAAGAAGAGACAGGTTTCTGCTGAGAACTTCGGCAGTGAGAATGAAGAGGTAAGGAGACAAAGGATCTCCTTGGCGAACTCCACGAGAGGATTTGAAGTAATTAGCAGACATCGTCTCGTTGATGTTGATGGTGAACCAGACCCCGTTGATCGATCTCCAGAGTACGTTGATCCAATTTTCGGAGAAGCTAAATCTACGCAGGACATATTAGAAATTGCCAGTCTAACCTATCATAGGCTATGGCCATGTCAAGTTTGAGAGCCACATTGCCGCCCCGATTGTCCTTGCCAAGACTGCTGATAAGCTCTTGAGCCAAGATAATGTTATCAACGATCTTCGGCCCTTTGATAAAGCCGCTCTGCTCTGGCGAAATAAGATTTGGCAGGAGGAACATCATGCAGGAGACGATGATCTTGGAAATCATATTATTGATGAAGGTGCATAGGCTGATGGGGCGATAGTCCGTCATACTCACCGGATTGTCTAACTTGGGGTTAAGAATCAAAGTAGTGCTATAAATAGCTTTGGGGTAGTGGGCTCCCTCGAAGAAGGCATTCGTTGCTTCAATGATATCAGTCTTAATAAAGTTCCAACTAGTTTTTAAGAAAACACCAGAGAATCCATCTGGTCCAGGCGAGTTATCCTCATGTAGACTCCAGACGGCGTCATGCATCTCTTATTCTGACACAGGTAGAAGGAGGTTGGTATTGTCGCTGTCGGAGACTAAATACGGGATGGCTTGGAGCAGGTCTTCATCTTGGACAACACACTGCTTGGTGAACTAGTCGGAGAGGATAGCCGTAGCTTCTTCCGCAATACCAGAATTGTCCTGTCTGATCTCTCCGTTGCTGTCGATAATTTGGTGAATGTGAAGTTTGTTGCGTCTGCTACGCACACAATCATAGAAAAACTTAGAATTTCTGTTTCCGGTAATATCCCACTTCAGTCTATCCTTTTGTCTCCAAAACTCAGTAACCCTATCCGTCGTTAGCTTGAGGTGAGTCCTAACCTTGTTAAGATTGGATCGGGATTGGGGGTTCGCCAGCTGTTGGTGAGCTTCTTCCGCCTTAGCCACATTCTCTTTCGTCGTCCTTATCTATTGGAAGATATCCCCAAGAGCCATCCAACTCCATCCCGCTAATACCTTTCTCGTGGTCTTGATTCTAACTGCCAACCGGACAAGCGGGTCTAGGTGATAGATTGAGTGCCACGCTCTGTTGGTAACCTCCTTGAAGTCTTTATGAACACACCAAAAATTTTAAAATTTAAAAGCTTACTGATCTTGGGAGCATGGGTCTGAATGTTGAGGAGAAGTGGACAGTGATCAGACTCAGAGGAGTTCAGGTGAGTCACAGAGCTGTTATGGACCATGTCCGCCCATTCAGAGTTGTAGAGGATCCGGTCCAGACGAGAGTACTGTGATTCCCTCCCCTTTCTATTGTTATGCCAAGTATAATCAGCTCCGAAAAAGTTGATAGGCGACAGATTAGCTTCAAAGCAAAATAGGTTGAACTCGTTCATGGAACTTACATCCAGAGGAAAGCCACCCATTTTATCTGAGGCCGAGGTGACGGCTTTGAAATAACCCCCACAGATCCACGAGGAATTCGGCCGAGCAGATTGCATGTGAAGCAGGTCTTCCCACAGGAGCCTCCGAATGATTTTGGTTTGGCCAACATGGATAATGGAGAGAGCAACGCTTCTTTGGTGAGAAGGGTGGTTAATGTTATAGGTGATTGATTGCTCATTGCTATGGATGAGCGAACAGTCAATATCCTTCTTCAGGAACAACCAAATATCCTTTCCATTCTCCATGGCTTGGGAGAAGCCAAGGTTGAGCTTATAATAATCTATTTTCTCTTTTGCCACCTTCGCTTCGATGATGGCAATGATGGAAAGCTTGTGTATTTTCTTTAGTAATTTGAGGCGTGCTATCGTCTTCCTCGACGCGATACCTCTCGCGTTCCATATCAATATGTTAATCATGATGAAATATTGGAGCGGGACATTTTAGCCGCTGATCTTAGAGCCATGGTGGAGACGATCGTCTTTTTCTGGAGTTCATCTTGCTTCTTTCCTATAGTAGTTATGGTGAAGTTGGGATCTGCTTGATGTATATCTTCCTGATGGTCATCGATGCTAATAGACTTAGAGTCATCAAGAGAAATCAGAGAGCCCCATCTGTTATGGAGCATAATCGCAGTAGAATCCTCGTCCAGCGAAGGGGCTAAAGGGGAGCCCGACTCGCTGAGACGACCAAAGAGAAAAGATAGATCTAGCGTGTCGGAGTCATCCCAGAGAAGGATAGAGGCCAAGGAACGCTGCTTCCGATGCTGCCGCTTGGATAGGCCTACAAAAGCGGGGGGGGGGGGGGGGGGGGGTGATCTGAACAGGAGGGAGTGTAGGAACAATAGCACCTCTAGAGGGGGATAAATAGAGTGCAACAAAGAATATTTAATAATAAATTTTTTTTAACTCTAAGCAGGTGAAGCAATATATATATATAAGATGATTGCAAATAAGTCAGTAAAATCAGGACGAGAAAGCAATACGCAGAGACAGCAGATTTATACTGGTTTCCCTTTGTGAGGACTAGTCCAGTCTCGAGTCTCGACCCGATGTTTGAATCCACTATTTTGAATAGAGATTACACCACGTGTTTTGCACCGAAGAATACGCCAACTTCACCACCGTTGTGTTTTTATCCGAAACCCACGAACAAACTTCAACACCTTTTTGAAGAAAGCTTTTATAAGCCAAGCTTGTACAACTCAGAAACCACCGGCACTTAGAAGAATTTAGTTGACTTAGAGATTTGAAGTTTAAAGCTTTGGGAATAGAATAGGAAGCTTAGAAATGAATAGAGAAGATGAAGATTAAATGAGTGAATAGAAATGAAAATTTCTTCTCTATTTATAGGTTTTTGTAGGACAAAGTTCCGGCAGAACTCGGTACCCTAACGTTCAAAAATTTAAACGTTTGAGATCCACGAGAATAGGTAAAGCTTCTGACCAGGAGTGATTTGGTCTAACCGAGTTCGGGCAGAACTCTGGCCGAGTTCGGTTAGCCCAATTCCAGGGCCATTTGGATTTTTGGATCTGGTTTGGTTTAGGATCAAAACTAAAATTGGTTTGGTTTAGGATCAAAACTAAAATAGGTTTGGTTTGGTTCAAGATAGGTTTGGTTTAGATAGAATCAAGGATAGACTTATAATTTCCTGTGATCCCGATTCACAAATATTCTAGACTCAATAAATAGAAAAATACAAAATAAATATAAAATCTCAGAGACGATGTAATCTGCATTCTTCGTTTCTTTTCATATCGAGATCGAAGTTTAAGACACTTATCGAAATTGGTTTGACTATGGCTAAATGTGCCAACAATCTCCCCCTATTTTGATAATGTGACAAAACTTACGATTGATACTTAAAGAATGCTTCAGCTTGAGGTAGAAGTAGACTTGATGAGTACGGAAGGTACGGTAGTAGCTTTTTGTCCATCAAACAGTTGGTACAATGCAATGTTCAATACTCCCCCGTAGTGTGCGATCAAGTCTTATTACTCTCCCGTAATAAAACATTCTTGCTGAAACTTAATCTGTAGAGTCTTAAACCAAAATTCTTTCAAACCAAATTAGTAATACAGTGAATAAGCATCAGAAATCAGAAATTTTTATGAAATCAATCTTATAAATCTTATAAAATCGATCGATCTTTATCAATCCTTATAAATCTTAAATCTTATCAATCTTACTCTTATCAATCTTACTCCCCTATTTTGTTATAATAGCAAAATGGTATAGTAATATTAAACCACAAAGCATAATAAAAGACATGCATGGAATAATGGAAATACTAGCATAATTTGAAAAGAGTTTTGCATATATCACACAGAAAAAGAAACTGAAAACGTCATAACTGATAATGCTTGAAAGAAGCATTTATCACTAATACGTGCATAAAGTCAAAACATAATAAAAAGTCGCTGAACTATCACGAGGAAAATATATTCTCAACTATCATCCTCATCATCAGCAACAGCTGCAGCACCAGTAGTACTAGAAGGACCTGTTTCAGCAGATCGGCTGGGGTCATATCGAGCGGCAGCAGGATCAAAGTAACGCTGCGCCTTAAGTTCATCAATGCGATAGCCAAGACTGGATGGATCATGAACCATAGAAATGGGGCCACTAGGGTTGTGAGCAAGGCTATATGATAAATCATAAACCATGTTCGAGATGGCCTGGAGCTGAAAGATAGTACAAAAATCCATAGCTCGGAACTGATCCAGCATGAGAGTCTGAAGGGACTCAAGAGTAACACCGGCAGAAGGATGAATAGCCTGGGAGTCAGTGGAAGTAGGAGCAACTGCAGGAAGTGGAACTCGTGCAGGCTGAGATGGGCGACGATGCTCATGAAGATAGGCAGGAGCAGCATCCTCAGCACAGTCCTCAAGATTGACCTCAAAATACTAAAATATGATAGGAAGATACATCGCGTATAGAAGGCGTCGTGAGGAGTTCTTGTGACAACGATCCATAACGGAGATGATAGTCTTGGGTAGACTGAAGGGAACATGGAAATAAAGATGATAAATTGTCGAGAGTTCCATGTACAAAATCTCATCTGTGGCAGTGTTCTTAGGAAGGCTATTAGAGAACACCATGCGATGGAAATTATAGAATTAGTTGTTCAGATGTCTAGGGCGAAGAGTGCCATGGGGTCGAGGATTCTGTGCACAGAGCGAATAACGGAAGGAATCACAAGTAGTTCCCTCGGGAAACTCAACAGATGTAATCTCTATAAGTTCTTCCCCGTCATTGGGTACGTGGAGAATGATCGCGAGATCATCGGCATCGAACTCAATGTCGACTCCACCAACTTTAGATTTTACCGTGCCCTTTGTGACCGAGAAATTATAATAAAACATACAAATGGCGTTGGTATAAACGGGAAAAGTAGATTGAACTAAATCTAGCAAATGATGATATGTGAATACGCTAGTGTGATCAGAAAATAGTGTGAAGTTGATAGGAGCACCCGGACATATTTTTCTCTTATGAAAATCCGTGAACCAAGAGTCTGAAGCTTCTTGGGACACAAAAATAAATTCATCGTAGAAATTTCCATCGGGTCTCGAATGAGTGTAAAGTGAAAAGGAGGCTGCCTCATGAGTCGAGGACGAACCTTCATCAACATTCCTATTCTTTTGAGAAGAAATAGGTTATTTGTGAGCCATATGTAAAATAGCACGGAAAGAAAAGAGAGATATATACCAAAATTAATGGTAAATAGTGGAAGAAAACCTCGAGAGAGCTCCGAATCCGAAGTTTGAAAGCTTGAAGAGCTTGGATGAGGGAGAACAATGAGGTTAGGGTTAGGGTTTTTCGGTAGGGTTCGGAGGTGCTTGATGAAGAAGATGATAATGAAGAGGTTTTAAATAGAAGAGGGGTCGGCTGTCCAGCTTCTGTTTGAAATCCTCCAGACCGAGTTCGGTCCGAGTTCGGCCTGAGTTCTGATCGAGTTCGGTCACTAGGGTTTCAAGACAGAGTTGGAAACAGTGTGATAGTTTTTAACATAAATACGAAAAATAATTTAGAAAAAAATTGTGTTGAAGGAAATAATTTAATATTTATTAATTAATTCCCATAAATTGCTATAGCTACTTTGGGTTAGCTGTAGGGGCCGGATCCTAGCTAGCGGTAGTCCGAAGACTAGTACAACGTGTCGCTTCAGGTTATTTACACATGTGTGACAGAAAGGCCCTTTCGGCTTATAACAAAATAAATTTAGGGAATTCATGTCCATTAAATAATAATATTATATTATATTATCTCAAAATTTAGAATTCTTTATTCTCTTTGTATAAAGTTAAAACGATCTTCATCCAAAGGCTTTGTGAAGATGTCAGCTAGTTGATGTTTAGTATCAACAAATTCTAAAACAATATCACCTTGTAAAACATGGTCTCTCAAAAAGTGATGTCTAATTTCTATGTGTTTAGTGCGTGAATGACATATGGGATTCTTAGTAAGATTTATAGAGCTAGTGTTATCACAGTAAATGAAAATATGATGAAAGGATAATTGAAAGTCTTCCAGAGTTTGTTTTATCCACAAAATTTGTGCACAACAACGTCCTGCAGCTATATACTTAGCTTCAGTAGTTGATAATGCAACTGAATTTTGATTCTTAGAAAACCAGGAGACTAAGGACTTTTCTAGAAAATGATATGTACCATTGGTACGTTTACGATTGACTTTGCATCCAGCAAAATCTGCGTCCGAGTAACCTATCAGGTCAAATGAATCAGATTTGGAATACCAAAGACCGATTGTCAAAGTTTCTTTAAGGTATCGCAAGATACGCTTAACAACACTTACATGTGATTCTTTAGGACAAGTCTGATATCTAGCACATAAACATACAAGAAACATAATGTCTAGATGACTAGCAGTTAAGTATAGTAAACTATCAATCATACCTCTGTACTTATGTATGTCGGCTAGTGTACTGCTTTCATCTATATCAAGCTTTGTAGACATTGCCATCGGAGTGCCAATAGGTTTGACGTTTTCTATATCGAATTTCTTTAGCAAGTATTTTGTATATTTGGCTTGATTAATGAATATTCCTTGTGAACTCTGCTTAATTTACAGTCCAAGGAAGAATGTTAATTCTTCCATCATGCTCATTTCAAATTCACTCTGCATATACTTAGCAAACTCGTTACATAGCATCTCATTAGTAGCTCCAAAAATTATATCATCTACATTTATCTGCACTACTAAAATGCTTTTATCGAAAGATTTTATAAACAAAGTTGAATCAACCTTCCCTTCTGAAAAACTGTATTCAAGTAGGAAAGAACTAAGGCGCTCATACCATGCACGAGGTGCTTGTTTGAGACCGTAGAGAGCTTTCCGAAGCTTGAATATGTGATCAGGAAATTTGAAATCTTCAAAGCCTGGAGGTTGTTTTACAAAAACTTCTTCTTTTATAAAACCATTTAAAATGCACTTTTAACATCCATTTGAAAAAGCTTGAAACCATGAAAACTTGCAAAAGCACACAACATATGAATGGACTCTAATCTAGCAACTGGAGCATATGTCTTATCATAGTCAATACCTTCTTCTTGATTATAGCCTTGAGCTACTAGACGTGCTTTGTTGCGTGTGATTGAGCCATTCTCATCTAACTTATTTCGGAACACCCATTTAGTACCAATGATCGGATAATTAATAGGTCTGGGAACAAGTTCCCAAACTTGATTTCGTTCAAACTGGTTAAGTTCCTCTTGCATAGCAAAAATCCAAAATTCATCAGAAAATGCTTCTAAAACATTTTTAGGTTCAATTTTGGAAATAAATGCAATATTTGCTATTACCAATTGTCTTGAGCTGGAACGAGTGCTTACGCCTTTTGACATATCACCGATTACCAGTTCTTCGGGATGGTCTGGTGTAAATTGCATACGTTTTGGCAAACTTTCCAGATAAGACGTGGAAGTATCTTCTGTTGTGGGAGTTTCCTCTGCTATGGGAGTTTCCTCTTCAGTGTAACTGTCGTATTGTCTTTTGGCATTTAGCTCATCGAACTTGATATTGATTGATTCTTCAACAATAAGTGATTTCTTGTTGAATACTCTGTATCCTTTGCTTTTTGTCGCATATCCCAAGAAAATTCTTTTATCAGCTTTTTCATCAAATTTTCCCAAGTTGTCTTTTGTATTTAGAATGTAACATCTGCATCCAAAGACCTTGAAATAGCTGATATTAGGAGTTCTATTAAACCATAATTCATAAGGAGTCTTTTTAGAGATTTGTCTAATAAGAACTCTATTCAATACATGGCATGCTGTATAGACAGCTTCTGTCCAAAACTACTTAGGAAGATTGTACTGATTAAGCATAACTCTGGCCAAATCACCGAGAGTTCTGTTCTTCCTTTCTACAACTCCATTCTGCTGAGGTGTTCTGGGCAAGAGAATTCATGAGATAATCTATTTGAATTACAGTAAGATTTGAATTCATGGTTATCGAATTCTCCTCCATGATCACTTCGAATATGAGTAATCATGAATCCTTTTTCGTTTTGTACCTTCTTACAGAAAGATACAAACTCAGAAAAGACCTCATTCTTATTTACAAGAAAATAAACCCAAGTATATCGTGAATAGTCATCGACTATCACGTAAGCATAAAGCTTTCCGCCAAGGCTGGCGATTCTACTTGGTCCAAACAAGTCCATATGAATTAATTGCAAGGGTCTAGAGGTACTTACAGCGTTTATTGATTTGAAAGATGATCTAGATGCCTTATTCTTCTCACAAGCGGCACAGATCATATCTCCCTTGAAAGTTATTTCAGGTAAACCTCTTACCAGTTTCTTGGTGGACAATCTTGCAATCGTGTCCATGTTTGCATGACCAAGACGTATATGCCAAATCAAGCTTTCGTCTTGTGTTGTAAACAGACACTTGCTTGTATTGTTAGTCTTTTCTAACAAATATAAAACATATATGTTGTCCTCTCTTATTCCCTCAAATAAAATAATTCTAGAGGTTTTATCATAGACAAAACATGTATTCTTAACAAACTTTATTCCATAACCGTGATCAACTAATTGACTGATACTCAACAAGTTATGTTTTAATTCTGTCACTAAGTAAACATTTTTGATAATAGGAGAGGGAGAGATACCTATGTCACCAATGCCAATGATATTACCTTTAAGATTGTTTCCAAAGGAGACATAGACTTCTTTCTTCATCGATAGAGTTGCAAACAATTTGTCGTCACCTATCATATGCCTGAAGCAACCACTATCGAGTATCCACTTGCTTTTAGTGAGAGGAGAAGGGTCTACCGACAACACAGGTTGAAGATGTAACCTTCGGTACCCACTTTCTTGAGGGTCCTGATGTGTTAGCTTTTGGAACCCATTTATACACATTCATATCTACTAGCTTTCTAATCTTACACTGTGTTGACACATGTCCTTTTAATCTACAAATGACATGTAGCAGAAGTGTTGGTGCTAGGTTTTGTTTGAAAACATGAATATGAGTTTTTGAAACATTGTGTGCATTCTTGGTGTGTGGAAACATATACATATAAGCATGATTTCTAACATTACCAATCGTGTTGTTAGTGTGGTGTTTGTGTTTAGCCTTCTGACTAGTGTTAATATGAGCAGTTAGTCTAGCGACTTGTTTGCCCAGTTTAATCTCTAACTTTTTAGAGTTGTCATTGGCTTTATTTAATTGGTTCGTGAGTGCATCTATTCTTCGAATAGCAATGTTATACTTCTTTTTCTCTATTTTATAGAGTTAAGTTTTGCATTTTCTTGATTCTCTTTTTTAAGCTTTTCAATAGAGTCATGCAAACTTAGCTTTAAATAAGTAACCTCATTTGTGTCAATAGGAGTATCCTTGATATCTTCTAAGATCCTAGATTGCTTTAAAAATTCAGACTGTACAAATTTTAGCTCTTTCTTAGCACTTTTGTACATGTCTATCATTTTCTTCTGATCGACCAATAGATCAGAGAAAGCCTCACATAATTCATCAAAAGACAATTCTTCATAGAGAGGGTTATTTATTACCTTAGCATCTGTAGCAATGAAGCATAGATTTGTTGAGCTCCGAGAGTTGTCTTCTTCTTCAGAGTCACTAGCCTCGCTTTCACACCAGATACTAGTATTTGCATAGTTTTTTGTTGTTGACCTTCTCTTGCTTGTTTGATCATGTCTGTTTGTTTGATCGTGTCTGCTTCCTTTTCTTATAACAGGGCAATCCTTCTTTATGTGACCTGTTCTTTTGCAGCTAAAATAGATCATTTCTTCGTCATCTTTGAAGTCCTGCTTCTTCTTGTTTGACTTTTCAAGTCTGAGGAATCTTCTGAAGTTCCTTGTTATCAGGGCCATTTGCTCGTTGTCCGAGTCGTCTGATTCACTCTCATTGTCAGAGATTGTTTTGTGATTTGCCTTGAATGCTATTGTCTTCTCTTTTGGATGTTGATCTTCGAAATCCTGAAGGTCCAACTCATGTGTCATGAGCTTTCCAGTCAGGGTTTTAAGACTCATTGTCGAGAGATCATTTCCTTCTATAATGGTCGTTGCTTTTGGATTCCAGCTTTTTGGTAGTCCATGAAGAATCTACCGAATCTTTTCATGATCACTGTAATCTTTGCCAAGGGAAGCTAGAGGATTAACAATATCTAAAAATCTAGTAAACATAGCAGTAATAGTCTCATTAGGCTTCATTTTGAATGCCTCATATTCTTGTATAAGTCGTGAGATTTTGGATTCTTTCACTTGTGAAGTACCTTTATGAGTAACCTCAAGAAGTTTCCAAACCTCGTTGGACGTGGCACATGTAGAGACTCTATTGAACTCAGTTTTATCAATAGCACAGAATAAAGCATTGATGGCTTTTGCATCAAGACTAGCTTGTTTCTTTTCATTGTCGGTGTATCTATCAAATGGTTGTCAACTAGAACACCATCTATTGTAATAGGTAGAGGTTTCCTATAACTATTGACGACAATCGACCATAAATCGAAATCAAATGACTTGAGAAAAAAGCTCATCCGTGTTTTCCAGTACGTGTAATTTGTGCCATAAATAAAGGTGGCCTATTGGTTGACTGACCTTCACCGTTGCTTGGAAATAGGGATGCCATATCTCAAGTAGTGTTAATTCTTTCGAGAGAAACCTGCTCCGATATCAATTGTAGGAACAATGGCACCTCTAGAGGGGGTGAATAGAGTGCAGCAAAGAATATTTAACAATTAAAAAATTTAACTCTAAGCAGGTGAAACAATATATATATGAAATGATTGCAAATAAGTCAGTAAAATCAGGGTGAGAAAGCATTACGCAGAGATAGCAGATTTATACTGGTTTTTCTCTGTGATGACTAGACCAGTCTCGAGTCTCGACCCGATGTTTGAATCCACTATCTTGAACAGAGATTACACCACATGTTTTGCACCGAAGAACACGCCAACTTCACCACCGTCGTACTTTTATCCGAAGCCCATAAACAAACCTCAACACCTTTCTGAAGAAAGTTTTTATACGCAAAGCTTGTACAACTCGAAAACTCCTACTCGAAAACCATCGGTACTTAGAAGAATTGAGTTGACTTGGAGATTTGAAGTTTAAAGCTTTGGGAATATAATAGGAAGCTTAGAAATCAATAGAGAAGATGAAGATTGAATGAGTGAATAGAAATGAAAATTTCTTCTATATTTATAGGTTTTTGTAGGACAGAGTTCCGGCAGAACTCGGTACCCAAACGTTCACAAATTTAAACGTTTGATATCCACGAGAATAGGTAAAGCTTCTGACCATGAGTGATTTGGTCTAACCGAGTTCGGTCCGAACTTTGGCCGAGTTCGGTTAGCCCAATTTCAGGGCCATTTGGATTTTTGGAACTGGTTTGGTTTAGGATCAAAACTAAAATAGGTTTGGTTTAGGATCAAAACTAAAATAGGTTTGGTTTGGTTCAAGATAGGTTTGGTTTAGGATAGAATCAAGGATAGACTTCTAATTGCTAGTGATCCAGATTCACAAATATTCTAGACTCAATAAATAAAAAATACAGAATAAATATAAAATCTCAAAGACGATGCAATCTGCATTCTTCGTTTCTTTTCATATCGAGATCGATGTTTAAGATACTTATCGAAATCGGTTTGACTGTGGCTAAATGTGCCAACAGGGAAGTGGGATTAAGGCGAGAGAAGGGGAAGCCTTGCAACGCTGGGGTCAGGATCGGTCCCAAAAGACTCTCTGCAAAGCAAAAAAGCACAAGGGACGCCCGAAATAGAGGAGACCAGAGGGGGGAGAGGGGCCTGAGCATGAGCAAAAGGAGGGGAAATGTCAGCAGGGCTCTTGTCTTTCTGACTAGCCTTCGGAGGCTGCACGACCTTCTTATACTGGGAATGAGAGTGCCCCTGGTGAAAACACTTGTTACAGAAAACTGGAGAGCGTTGAAATTCGATGGGTTGCCAAAAACTAACTCCTTTAGGACATTGGATTCTGATGGACTTGGGGAGGGGGAGGCTAGTATCGACTTCGACTTGCACACGGGCACAACTGAGGCAAGAGTGGAGGGCAGTGGCTTGGTCCATCATAAGCGGGGCACCAACGCACGTGGCAACCGTAAACAGGGGATCATGAGCGATAAAGTGTTGGAGAAGTCCAGGAAGAGATACCCAAAGGGAGCTAGAGAGGATTCCCGAAGGGAAAAGAAGTTTGGAGGCCATCAGAAGAGCCGCATCGGCGCATTGGCCACGATCCAGAGATCCTTAGCCCAGAGTCGGAGAAAATTAGCCTCCTTAGATGGCCTAAGGAGGAGGTGCCTGTGATCGAGTACACCAACTGTCACCGACCCCTCGAAGCAAAGCTAGAAAGAGCTGCCCGGATCGCGTCCACCGAAGGAGGGAATGGCAGAATTTGCCAATGAGAGCGAAACGAAAGGGTGCGCCAGGGCGTGACCACTGCCTCCGAGAAGGAAACGGTCGGAGCTTCTTGAAACCACTCGGGGGGGTCGAGGAAGCTGGGGAACGGAGAGGGAATGAGGTGGATTCCGCCTGGCCACA
>JANAVB010014187.1:52500-57388 GCA_029216955.1 Iris pallida | reverse complement strand
TAGACTAGGATTGACCTAGATTGGACTAGTAGACCTAGTTTGACTTCATATTGACTAGAGTTGACTAAAGTTGACCAAGTGTTGACCTTAGCCTAGAAAGACCTAGAGATCATATATAATGCATTATAAACTTTATTTTTACTATTGTGGATATATTGTGACCTGTGTTGCTCTAAATAGGACTCAGTTACTCTGATTTGGACATATCTCATCGGACATTCAGGATCTCAGGCGAGTACATTCTCTAATCATTTCATACTTGTTAGGATTATATTCTTGCTCTAGATTAGTTTACTTGATGTTGTCACGTTGTTAACACGGATTGGTACTATATGGATCTTTACATTAAGATGTTATCCCCCTCGGGAGCATCGGGTATATCATGTCATGTGCGTTTCACTTTTATCATGTACTCCTTGCTTTTACTATTCATGTATACTCTTGTGATTCATGTACTCTCATGTTCACAGAGCCCTCATGTATAACTTCATATGTACCCATCATGGGCCCCATGTCAAATATTGTACAATAATATAACTTGTCTGGATCCTTGTGTATTGATTGGGGTACGGAGAGTAGAAGCAGTCATGTGAACAATTCCAAAGTAGTGTAATCATGTGCAAATTCTTTAGTATAATCATGTGCAAATTCAAGCTGTTAACATGTCTATCTTGTACTCTTACATTACTAGTCACTGATAGTTCTCTACTTATAGTAGTTATTTATATTACAGTTCTCTCTCTTTTACTACATGTACTTTCTTTTAGCGTTTCATGTATTTTACTCTACTGCATGCTTTATATTCATGTCTTGATATGACCTGTTGAGATTTTTTGCTCGTTTTGTCCTGACTGGATCTGTAGAAAATATTACAGAGGATGACGAGGACCTTTGACCTACCTATTATGGAGCTGCCATAGATGACACATGCGACTTGGACCTTCAGCAGGATCCATCAGCAGTAGAGGATGTCACCCCTATAGTTAGGCTAGTTAGCTTAGACTTCTATCTTTTTTGATGTCTTGTCTCATTTGGATACATTGATGTATATATTTGGGATCTTGTCGTATTCTGGATGTTTTGTGGAGATGTCATCTTTAACATTTAGACTTCTCTCCTATTTGTGTTTTATTTGGTGATCTTCATATCATATCTTATCTATCTTACTGTACTTCTACCTTAGTTGTGATTGAGCTACATTTCTGTATTGTCCTCCGATTAGAGAGTATACACTGTACAGGTACCTTATCATGTTAGATGTTTGTGACCCAGGACAGTGTTCTATCGCCGACACTGCGGCGTAGGCTGGACGTATCCACTTTCGGCCCCTACACTAGGTGTGGGTCGTGACACGTTTTTAGTGGTGGCCCATACAGGTTCAGTTTTTGTAGTGGTATTCGAACTAGAGTATCACTATAGCCTGCAGAAGGAAATAGGATATAGTTTTGAACGTACTAAATCACACCTAGGAAAACTATTATCTAATTCTTGCTACAAATTGCCTTCTTTGAAATGACTGTGCTCCTTTGATTATATCGTTTCATCCTCAGAAATTGATTCTTGTTGATCTGTCTCTAGGATGGTGCAGACGCGATCCTATCGCTCCGGCCAGAGGGATACCGAGATGTCTGCCACCTCTCGTCCGACTCAGTCCTGTCAGGCAGTTCCTATGGTACCTTTCATATCGAAACTTCTGTCGCATTCGGGGTTGCACCTCCACCTGTACAGAGACCTTCCCTGTCATTACTGATTTCTTCCAGCAGCAGCCGCCTTCGGGATCGATTGACGCAGCACAGTTGTTCACCTTTTTATAGAGGATGATGGAGGCCCAACAACAGCAGTCCGCTCATTTTCAGTAGGGCATAGAGAATGTCCATCAGCTTGCCCTAACGAAGGTGGAGAGAGTCATTGTACAGCCCCAGGTAGGCCAGATATAGCAGTATCAACCAAGGACACCAGGGATCCAGGAGTTCCAGAAGATGCGTCCGCTGGACTTCCGTGGCACAGAGGGCATTCTGTACAGATGATTAGATAGAGCACATCGAGGAAATCTTTCGGCTGGCGGAGATTCCAGCCCGACTGCTGATTGAGGCGACAGGTAGCCAGATGTAGGACCTGGCTCGCACTTAGTACCAGACGGACCCTAGGGTAGGTACCGAGGGTCAGACTTGGACAGCTTTCAAAAAACTGTTCAAGGAGAAGTTTTTTTCTGACACAACAGTCATCGCTCTGGAGACGCAGTTCGAAAGTCTGGTTCAGGGGAATCAGACCGTGGAGGAGTTGCTAGAGAGTTCTGTCGTCTGAACAGATTATCGAGGGACTTAGTGAGACAGCGAAGGCCCGGAGGTTCCGGAAGGGGTTAGTCAAGGAGGTTAAGTCCTTGACCACGAGCGACAGGGATGCTACTTTTGAGAAGATTCTGGTGGGTGACTTAGCAGCAGAGGATGATCTTGAGCTGAAGCTCAGAGGGGACGAGACGCCCATGGAGCCAGCAGCAGCGGAGGCCAGGCCAAGAGGCCTCACGTACAGATTCAGTAGCAGCAGCAGCAGAGGCCTGTTCAGTAGCAGTTTCAGGGCCAGGGACATATACTTTACCAACAGGCACCCAGGCAGCTGCCCATTAGTTATATTTCTGCAAGAAGTCGGTTCATGGATGGAATGACTGCAGGAAGAGACTAAGCAGGTGTTTACTTTGTGGTTCAGCGGAGCATCAGTTTAGGGAGTGTCCCAAGAACCAGACACCATTACAGACTCAGGCAGCAGCAGGAGCCAGGGCTCGACATGGCAGCAGAGGGGACCACAATTACAGATTCAGCAGCAAAGATTTGTCCAGCATCAGCAGCAGGCCAGAGGAGGAGGCCAGCAGGGGCGAGCTTTTGTCATGACAGTTGAGGGTGCACAGGCAATAGGAGGGATACTTGCAGTTTCTGTTTTTCTCGATTCCATTCCCACTTCCGCCTTATAATAACTATCTTAAAATTTAATTCCGACAGTTTTGTCTACCTCCTTGTTCGTCGATAAATTTGATTCTTAGTATTTTGTGTTGATTTGATTTTAATTTTCTAATATAAGTCGCATGGGCTAGGTCGCCTCAGTTATGGAATCTATAATCTTCTACAGTCATATTAGCTAGCATAGTGAGGACATATAGTCTGATTTTGGACGTATTTTTTGGGTGTTGGAATTTAAGGTTTTCGCGGCCAAGCATGCGGCAATACGAAAATTTTAAATACCATAATTCTAGAGGTATGTACCTTAGTTGGGGACTCTATGATTATCGTAGCCTTGCTTACTAGTATGACGAAGATTCTGAATCTTATGATTTTGGACAGACGCATATGATTATAGAATTGTATGATTAGAGACTTTGGTTGATTGGGGGTTCAACCTAGAATGAGTACGACCATCTTAATTTCGAGGACGAAATTCTTCTAAGGAGGGTAGACTTGTAACACCCACTTTTCTAAATGAGGGTAATTTTGAACTTTTGTAATTTTAATCTTTTAATAATGATATTTAAATCATGTATGATTTTGGTAATTTTAATTCTTTTAATACTATTTAAATTGTTGAATTGTGATTTTGATGTTTAACTAGTGCAATCCTAGAATTGTTAAGCCTAAAGACTAACCTTGATCCTTGGGACCTAACTAATGGACTTAGACGAGTTAGTAGAAACTCTAATTATGTTAGGATGACTAATTGCAACTTTTTAGCCAAGGATACTTTGGTCATTTTGATTTTTATGAATTATTTTATTATTTATTGCATTGGTGTTGTGATTTTTGACTTTTGCTAGTTGAGACTATAGAGACTATCCTAGAGTTTGACTTTGACTTTGGTGACTTAGTTAGCATGGTAGAATGGTGTGGGCCCTAATCTACCTTAAGTTGACTCAAGTTGACTTGGGTTCATGTAGAGAATGGGTCTCCTTGGTAGTTGGCCCTTTTAGTTAGAAGGCTTAATCAACTAGCTAGAGCATTAGGCCCATGACCATTACCCAAGAAACTCTAACCCTAATCCCTACATAGCCAGCCACATCACAGCCCTTGGAGACCTAATCACACCCCTATATAATGTCTCTTAGTGTTCACTTGACTCTTTTAGAAATCCCCCTTTAGAAACCCTAATAATTCTTTCCCAAATCATCAAATCTCACCATTCCTCCACCAAATTGATCCTACTCACTTGAATTGGAGGTCATTTTTGGAGTATAGGTTGAAAGGAGCTTGCTTGCAAGGTTTGGAGCTCACTTGGCCATTGGAGGAGGACTTCTCATTTTGGAGATTTTTGATTGAGATCTCTCAAGAGGTAAAATCCCTCAAATTGATTCAAATCTCCATTTTTTTTCGTAGAAACATCCATCTAGGTGTCCCCTAGCTGTAGAGTGAGTTTGGTAGGAATTGGACTTGTTTTGATGTGCGTATCGGACACGTATCAGTGTCCAATACAGGGTGTTTGTTGAAATGCCCTAAAAGGATTTTTATTGCTGTTTTTCAAAACTATTTGAATGAAATTGTATTCTATATGTGGCATTGTTTTCGTGTCAGACTGAGGTGATCCTCGTGTCTATATCGTGTCCACAAAGAGCAGGACACGCCGTACGAGGGTGTACGCAGGTGCTCTGTTGGTCGAAGTGGAATTCTTCGTGTCCGTGTCACTTGGACAAGCGACACTCGACGTGTAGCTTGGGGACGTGACTGACATGTTAGCCCCCAAGTGCCACGTCACTTCGTCTTGTGTTCGACTCAAATTTTGAGCTGCACTGATTCCTGTGCTGTGCTGACACGTAAAGTTTTGCGTGTGATATGCGTTTGTGTCGTACGGACACTTGCCGAGAGACTTTCATGTCGTATCAAATGTGTAGCCCTGGTGCTGGGCTACGTGT
>JANAVB010014187.1:0-50000 GCA_029216955.1 Iris pallida | reverse complement strand
ATAGCCGTTTTGCAGCGCTGGGACAGCACACTCCACACCTTAGCTGGAAGGTCCCCCAGACAGAAGATGTGGTTGACCGTTTCTGACTGACGATCAGAACAGCATGTACAAGCGGACGCGAGGCTGAAACCAATGGTATTGAGAGAGTCGTCAGTGGGGAGGATGTTGCGAAGGGCTCTCCATATCAGAAATGACCACTTTTGGGGATGCAGGTCTGCCAGAAAGAAGCCATAGGGGAATGTCGTCAATTGGCCGTGGGTCACACTTCTCGCGATTTAATCGAGAATGATTCGGTAGCTGTGGCCGACCTTCTGATCTCATCAGCTTCCGTACCGATCTTTACTCCGCTCAGACGGATCATGTCCACTGCCTCCTGTCCGACCCAGATTTGAACCTTGTTTCAGTTCCAGTTGTTGTCAGAGGGGTCCCACAAGTCCTTGATGGTGCAGTTGCTAGGGCGACCGCCAGATTGGACAGTAAGGTGGTTCCAACCCAACGTTCGAACAAAGGCGAGGAGCTTCCGTTGCCTAGGCTAAGGTGAATGACAGGTTCTGTAAGTGACCGACCGATGAGAATGCGACGCCAAACCGCGGATGATCTGTTGTTCGCGATGGCCGTTGACGGGTGGATGTGCTTGTAGTACCTGGCCTTCATAAACCTGGTCCATAAGTTGTGATTCGTGCGCAACTTCCACCATAGCTTCTTCGAGAAGGCATTGACGATGTGGGACAGTTTGTTGAACCCTATCCCCCTGTCCAGTGTGGCATGAAATTGTTTCCTAGCTAGCCCAATGATGCTTGTCTTTGCCTCCTTGATGGCACCAAAAGAAGTTTTTAAAGATGCTTTAGATCGTGGAGAGCACTTTCTTTGGAGGGAAACACGCCTCCAGGGTATAGATGGGAATGGAAGTGAGGACATAATTGATGAGGATCATCTTGTTAAGGTTTCTACTCAAGGCGTCCGCAGTGATGATAAAAATGTTGGAGGACAGGGGGTCGCCTTGTTTGACACCGCGGCTGGATTTGAAGTAGCCGTCGGCCTGCCCATTGATGACCGTGGAGAACCAGGAGTTGATGATCGATCGCCATACGATGTTGTTCCAGTGTTCAAAAAATTCGAAGGCCCTAAACACCCAGATCATGAATTGTCAGTCCAGTCAGTCGTAAGCTTTCTCTATGTCCAACTTGATGGCTATGTTGCCTCCTCTTGCTAAAAACTTAAGCAGGTGATTAACTCTTGGGCTAGCATGATGTTATCTTGAATGTTTCTCCCCCAGACGAAGCCACTCTGCTCCTCCAAAATAATCTTAGGTAGAAGACCAGACATGCGGACGCTATGATCTTGAAAATGATCTTGTTGGTGAAAGTGTAAAGGCTGATGGGGCGGAAGTCGCGAAAAGTCTCGGGTTGTCTTTCTTCGGGATGATGATGAGGTTGGTGCTCGAGATGGCTCTGGAGTAAGTCGTACCTTGAAGGAAGGCAGTGGCCGCCTTGTGAAGATCCTCCTTGATAATGTCCCAGTAAGAGCGAAAGAAAGCCCCGAAAAACCCGTCTGGTCCAGGCGTGATGTGCGTCGAGGGCCCATACGACATCTTTAACCTCTTGCTCGGAGGGGGGCAGGTCTAATTGGAGGTTGTCGTTATCACTTATGAGGTGGGAATCTCTGCCAGGAATGTGTCATCTCTGAGGACCATTTCCTTGGAGAACAGAAGGGAATAGAACTGTACAGCCGCCGCCTGGATACCCTTTTGATCGGAGATGTTAGTTCCGGTATCATCGGCTATCTGGCGAAGAGTGAGTTTCTGTCTACGCCTATTGACGAAGGCATGAAAGTAATTCGTATTTTTGTCTCCATCGCTGTCCCATCGAAGTCTCGCTTTCTGCTTTCAGAAATCGGTCTCAATTTTCAATCTAAATTTAAGGATGGCCTTGTGAGGTTAAGGGTTTTTCTGGTAGCCGGTGAACGATCGTCATGAACCGAGCTTTGGCATGGGTGACGTCGTCCTCGGCTTCACGAATAGCTTGAAAAAGTCCATATAGGCTTGTTTGCTCCAGCCAGCAAGGGCTTTCCTCGTGGCCTTGAGCTTGATGGCAACCCGAGTAAGAGGGTCGGTGGATTCTGCATGATTCCAGGCTTCTTTAACAATGCCCAAAAATTGGGGATGGTCGCACCAGAAGTCCATGAATCGAAAGATCTTTTGGACTGGTTGGAATTGCTGGAAATGGTAACAAGAAGGGGGCGTGGTCGGATTCGGTAGCGTTGAGGTGGGACAGCTTCGATATGGTCTCCATCCCTTGCCAATGAGCATTTATTAGGGTCGATCGAGACGGGAATATTGCCGACGATCGTCTTCCTACATGTTGTACCAGGTGAAGGCATTGTCGTTGAACGAAAGGGAGGAGAGGTGGGATGTGAAGATGAAATTGTTGAAATCTAGCATGGCCGAAGGTTGAGGGGGGCGGCTGCCTATCTTCTCCTCTCTATAAGTGATGGCATTGAAGTCCCCAATACAAAGCCATAGGGTGTTAGGATGGAGGTGGTAGATGTTCAGGAGGTTGTTCCATAAATCTCTGCGGTCAGCAATATCGCAGCTTCCGTAAACAGCAGAGAGGATGGCACGCTTGGGGATCAATGGGTATCGATCCAGCAGGTGAGGGCTTGATGGTAGTCCTGAATCACTCGATCTTGACATTCTCCGAGCATAGGATCCAAACGTCATGTCTGCCAGCAATGGCCGAGTGAAAGCCTAACTGCAGTTGAATGGATTTAATTTTCTTGTATGGGATTTTTGGTTCGAGGATAATCAAGATGTCGATCTTGTGGATCTTCTTCAGGCTAGTTATTCTCCTTTTGGTGTGTTTGTTCGCTAGACCGTGGACATTCTAGGATAGAATATTCATCATTAATGGCGTTTGGGGGATGTTTGTTTGGTCCGTTTGGCTGTGGACCTGGTGAGCATGGTCGGGGACTCAGCGGCTCCTTTCTTTTCTGGTTGCCTGGTAGAGGTGGTGGCCTCTCCAGCTTTTTTGGTCAATATGCCAATGGTGGGATGTTCCTTTGGATTGGAGGAGGGACATTGGAAGAATTCGGCAATTCTCCAGCAGTCCAGCCCGGGTTCCTCGGGAGGGATGGGGATGGAGTCAGCCCCGATCTGGTCTCCTTCCGACTGCAGATGGAAACCTACGACAAGGACCTAGAGACCTCGTTGAGCTTTCTCTGGCCCTAGAATTACTAGGGTGTCAACGATGGCGACCCTATGGTCGCCCTGTGCCATAGGAAGGAGGTTCTCCTCTGCGGTACCCTGAGGTTCGGGGGGGTCTCTGCGTTCCTCAGAGACCAGCTCGGCGGCCAAGGCTGATTCCGCAGGAAGGGTTATGCTCTGGGGGGTTCGGTAGCTTTCTCAACAAGGGCGTTGAACTGGTTGGCGAGGGCAAGGTTTGATGGATGGAAGGGGTAACTGATTGATCTGAGAGGGTGCCTTCGCCAGATTTGCCTTCGTTGTAGTTGAATCTGGTATGGGAGTTTGGTAGGGGAGCAGAGGTGGTTGGGCCTTCTTGCCTCCTTTGGTGTGGGTTACTTTCCTTGCTCGTTTCTTCTTAAGTTCTAGGTGAAGACGGAAGCAATGTTTGGAGAGATGGCGACGCAGGTGGCAGTGGAGTGAGCAGTAGAGAATATGATTGTCGTAGATTATTTGCTGGGTGTGAGGTCGGTTCCCAAGTTCGATAATGATCTGATTTGGGGGTTCCTTGGTGAGGTCAAGTTCCACATATCTTCGCGTAGTGTGCTCTTGTCATGTTACTGGTTTCAAATGCTATCGTCACGAATGTGTCGAAAGAATTGGCAATATGCTTGAGCGCCGCTAGGACGAAGCAAATGAGGGGAAGATTGGGGAGGGTGACCCAAACTGCGACCGTAGCTGAGTCTTTCTTGGTATTAAAGCTCGCGGACCACTTAATTATTTTCATATGGTGGAGTCCACCCTACAGGTGCCTTTGGACCAGACGGACTAGTGATCGAGCGGAGGAGAGATGGAGCAGGATATGCCTAGGGTCGAGTGGGGCGACCCTGTATTCTGCCGATAACCACCAACTGGCAATGACCTCTTGAACCCGGGTAAGTTTGGGGCATCTTGAGGAGAATTTTAGTACGAAAGAGTGTGGGAAGGATTTAGCCAGGGAGGTCAGTTCCAGGTCAGTGAAGGGCACCGTAGGCACGGAAGATGCTTGGGGATACGCCACCTATGGAAGAGGGACGTCCGAGAACAGGAGGCTCTGCTTGGATGCTCTGTCAGGACGGAGCTTGTCAGCGAAGGAGGTGATCGGTCCCGAACCAGGCTGGGGACAGGCTTGGCACAGGAGGATGGGGGAGAAGGGGCTACCACCGACTGGGGGGGCCGAAACCACGCTGGGAATGATAGCTATGAGGTCATCAGGGATCGTGCGACCAGACCCATTCGCGGCAGACAGTGCCGAGGGAGGAGGGGAAAGGGTGGAGGACGGAGGGAGAGAGGGGATGAGAGACTGCTAGAAGGGACGCTCGCCGATGCAGGGCCAACAAGGGCTTTGTGGCCTGAGGATGAGGGCGACTCTGAAGAGAGTGGGCGGATGGCGAATGAGCTGCCAAATGTTGGGGGCATAATCAACCTGCAGAGTCGGGCCATAAGAGTCTGCGGGGACCGCGGAGGGCTGAGAGACTATGTCGGCCACTGGAGAGCGGGCGACCGAAGAGGGAGCATCAGAAGCAAGAACATAAGGCGGCGGAGGGCCGTATGCGCCTCGAGGAGGAGGGAGCTGAGCATGCGCCCACGGGGCAATAGAGGGAGCACATTAGTCCGCGGGGACCGGCACGTATGCGCCCACATGAGAGCTGGGAATGTGCCCAAGTCCGACGAGAGGGGATGGGACCAGAAGAGCTGGGAATGCAGTAAGCGGTGGCGGGACGTAAGCGCCCATGGAGGGAATCAGCAGGCTGACACGCCAAACGGCGGGAGCTAACGAACGAGTCCGCGGGAACGGCACGTCGTATGTGCCCCCTGCCAGGCTGGAGTATGAGCCTCCAAGGAGAACGCACTGGTTGCAGTATGCGCCCATGGAGGGGAAAGCATATGTGCCCAAAGACTCAGGGGCGCATAGAGTCGCGACCCTTGGCCAAAAGATAGCGCCGAGATCTTGGGGTAAATTCGAAAATTGAATTTGAAATCCCGAGACACCCGTGAGAACCGCTCCCGAGGTGGAGGCATCCAAGAATGGGGCGGTAGGGTGGGGGCCGCTCGACGCCCTGACGAACGAAGGCCGACAGCTACCCAATGAAGATGGGGGGATCGATGGTGCGCTCCAGGACGAGGAGAAAAACTACGATCCGGGATAGGAGGAGAGGCGGAAGGGGAGGCAAGGGGAGACGGAGGGGGCTGAGAGGGGCGGGCGAAGGGGGGCTGAGACTAGCTGGGAGGGCGGGGGGTCGGGAGCTGCTAGTTGAGAACGGCGAGCAAGTCAAGGGGCGGGAGGTCCGGCCGGAACCGACGGGGCAACCATGCGGACAAGGGGGAGGAGGAGAAGGGGAGGAGGAGGTGGACGGGGGGAGGGTCCGCCTGCCTAGGTGGGGTCGAAGGGAGCGATGGCATCGGAGAAGAAGGGAGCGGGGGCTGGGAGGAGCTGAGCCATTTCTTTCTTACACCTTTATATATATATATATATATATATATATATATATATATATATGATAACTACATAGATTGTTGAATGTGAAGTCTTTGATTGTATATGATATTGATGTATGGTTTTGGCATAGGCTTGGTATAGGCTTGGCTTGGTGTTGACCTAGTTAGACTAGGGTTGACTTAGATTGGACTAGTAGACCTAGTTTGACTTCATGTTGACTAGAGTGTTGACTAAAGTTGACCAAGTGTTGACCTTAGCCTAGAAAGACCTAAAATATATAGAATGCATTACAAACTTTATTTTTACCATTGTGGATACATTGTGACATGTGTTGCTCAAATAGGACTCAGATACTCTGATTTGGATATCTATTCTCATCGGACATTCAGGATCTCAGGCGAGTATATTCTCTGATCATTTCATACTTTTTAGGATTTATATTCTTGCTCTAGATTACTTTACTTGATGCTGTCACATTGTTAACACGGATTGGTACTATATGGATCTTTATATTAAGATGTTATCCCCCTTGGGAGCATCGGGTACATCATGTTATGTGCATTTTACTTTCATCATGTACTGTGCTTTCACTATTCATGTATACTCTTGTGATTCATGTACTCTCATGTTCATAGAGCCCTCATGTATAACTTCATGTACACCCATTTATGGGCCCCCATGTGAAATATTGTATAATAACATAACTTGTCTGGATCCTTGTGTATTGATTGGAGTACGGGGAGTAGAAGCAGTCATGTGAATAATTCCAAAGTAGTATAATCATGTGCAAACTCTTTAGTGTAATCATGTGCAAATTCAAGCGTTCACCTGTCTATTTTGTACTCTACATCACTAGTCACTGATAGTTCTCTACTTATAGTAGTTATTTATATACTGTTCCTCTCTTTTACTACATGTACTTTCTTTCAGCATTTATGTATTTTACTCTATCGCATGTTTTGTCTTGATATGAACTGTTGAGATTTTGTGCTCGTTCCTGCCCTGACTGGACCTGTTAAAAATATTACAGAGGATGACGAAGACTTTTGCCCAACCTATTATGGAGCTACCATAGATGACACATGCGACTTGGATCTTCAGCAGGATCCATCAACAGTAGAGGATGTCACCCCTATAGTTTAGGCTAGTTAGCTTAGACTTCTATCTTATTTTGATGTCTTGTCTCATTTGGATGCATTGATGTATATATTTAGGATCTTGTCTTTATTCTGGATGTTTTATGAGATGTTATCTTAGACACTTAGACTTCTTCTCCTATTTGTATTTCATTTGGTGATCTTCATATCATATCTTATCTATCTTATCGTACTTCTAACTTAGTTGTGATTGAGCTATAATTTCTATATTGTCCTTCGATTGGAGAGTATACACTGTACAGGTACCTTATCATGTTCGATGTATGTGACCTAGGACAGCGTTTACCGCCGACACTGCGGCGTAGGCTGGACGTACCTACTTCTCGTACCCCTATACTGGGTGCGGGTCGTGACAGATCATAATCTTCTGAAAAGTTGTCGCAGCACATTCTAAAGCATTTTTCTCCGACATCGTATCGTCCAAGAGATAAAGTGATTGTCTTCTGATCAGATTCCTATTTGTACTTCTCCAGAATCAAATTATACTCTGGTACTTTTCTTTTCTTAGTTTATAGTAGAGTTCTCTCGAGAAACTTTTGTTTTTACAAACAATGCAAGGTTAAGTAACAGTTTAGGCAAAACAGTAAAATATGAGAAAGTGATAATAATTTAAATAGAGTAATCAATGTCAAAACCCTATACCTCTAGGTGTTATTTGAAATACCAGTTCAACATGTGAATTGCTCGGATAATACGACAAATCGCATATGATAATGTCCAATTGCTATCCACACGATACAGCTAATCATACGTGATAAGTATGACTGCTATCCATATGATAAGACACAGAGAACAGATAGGGTATTCACACGTCTACTAAGGTATTTCCCGTTCGACACTTAGCATTCATGGATTTAATTTGCGTAAATAAGGTGCATAAATCACGGTAAATCACGGTAAGACACGAATCACGAGTAATAGCAAAATAAATCCATAGAACACTAACACATGTAACGAGAGTGTCACAACACGATAGGAATATCTAAATCAAGTTATAGAGACAATATCAGTAGTGGAAATAAAATTAATACATGTACTTGCCTGTGGTCCAAGTTTAAAGCTAAACTAAACCGGTGTCCAAATCGATGCCCATTAAACCTATATTTGTTCAACTAAAGAATAATTAATAACTAAGATTAAGTATGAAACCCTAGATTAATGCTAGGCTCTATGGGTTTCCTGGGTCTTGGTTATGTCGTCTTGCTATTAGGGTATCATCCCTATTGCTCAAACATTTACTCTATGCCTTTACCTACTCATTTATTTATATTATATATAACTTGTATTATGAGTTCCTAACCTATTCTTCCTCATTTACCTTAGCCCAACCTATGTACCCCTACATTCCTATGCATATATGAAATTCCCCAATCCTAATGATGATACCTCATCCTAGTTGTACCAATACACCCATATATATATATATATATATATATATATATATAATATATATATATATATATATATATTAATCGAACACAAGAATTTTATTCATGGAGATATTTGAGTACCAACTCAGGTTACAGGTTGGGGACAAAAGCCCGAAATACATCAAGAACCCTAAGAACCTGAGCCAAAAATGGAGGGAGAGTCTTCACATGATTGCATCTAACCATAGCCTTTCGAACCTGTCTTTTGACTTCAACAAGAACTTGATTATCAGTGAACTTGTACCCCTTATAATGCATTTGTTTCTGTTTTTTCACATAACCCACAATGTAGCTCCTACCACAATCTCTTTTAAATGAATCAATGGCCTTCTCCACCATCTTCTGAGCCTACTGATCAACGGGCCAGTACTTCTCATCGAGAATTCCTTTTGCAGTAACTTCCAGATCATTTGAGCTAGATCCCCACCTAAAAAAATATGCACAATGGTTTCCTGTACAGGCTCGATGCAACAGTGACACTGTAAAGCCAATTGATAACCCAGTAATTGAACATTGTCATCAGTTGGAAGCCTGTCATGAAGAATACGCCAAGCCAGAACTGACCATTTTATTGGAATACAAGTATTCCAAGCATGTGTGAAATATGGACAACGTGTGTGAGGAACTCTGGTATGCCTGTAGGCCGAAGAGACTGAAAACATACCGCTTCTTGAAGGGCTCCATATCCATCTGTCCCGATCATTGGGGTCACTAATGATGAGATGATTAGCAATATGCCTACCATGAAGCAACCTCTTCCAAATAGGAGATGCATTGGAGTTAGCTTGGACTCTATCAAGAGTAGCAAATTTGCAGTACTTTATTTTGAGAAATGACGTCCAAAAACTCTCCTGCGATTTAAATTTCCACCATAATTTAGCAGAAACAAATTGATAATTTCATCCAGGTTGCGAAGCCCCAGTCCTGCTTCATCATATGGCTTAGCCATTTTATGCCATCCAAGCCAAGAATGCTTATACATGCCATCTTGAGATCCCTAAAAAAATCGAGAGAATAATCTCGAGTTGTTTGAGAACTGCTCTCGGCAGGTTACAAGCAGCTAATGTGTACATTGGGATAGAAGTAAGAACGGATTTGAGAAGGACGAGCTTACCTCCATATGATAATAGCCTTTGCTGCCATCCTTCAATTCTATTTCTGATTTTTGATAAAAGCTCTTCAAACATAGCAGCATTCTTTCTACATAAGAGGACATCCCAAGTATGAAAAAGGAGGATTAGAAGACTGATATCCTGTAATTTCTGCAACTCAACCACTCTAGTGTCCGGGAATGTTGGGTGAACATATAGAGACGATTTGCGCGGATTAACCAATTGGCCAGAAGCTTTTTCATATCTAGATAGCATGTCCTTCAAAGCACGAATAGAGCCGACATCTCCAGCTGCAAAAATCAAAACATCATCCGCATATGCCAGGTGTGTCACTGCCGGACATCCACTAGGTGAATAGAAGTGATGAAAAGAAGGAATCTCGAGCAGAGTCTTGAGGCTTCGGGATAAAACCTCCGCAGCAATGATGAATAGTGCCGGAGATAGTGGATCTCCTTGACGAACCCCTCGAAATCCAAAAATATCCCGATGATTCCCCATTAATCACCGTCGAATACCAAACATTGTTAAGTAATCTGAAAACCATGTTGATCCAAATTTTACTAAACCCAAACTTCCGCATAACCTGCATTAAGAAGCCCCAATCCAGTCGTCATAAGCCTTAGCCATGTCTAATTTGATTGCCACATTACCTCCTCTTTTTGATCTTCATTATGCTCATCATCTCCTGAGCTAAAATGATATTATCCACAATCTCCCTCCCCCTAACAAACCATTGTTCAGAAGAGATGATCCGGGGAAGGATGGTAGCAAGTCGATTAGCCAATAGCTTGGAAATAATTTTGTTCATTACTGTACAAAGCTAATAGGTCTAAAGTCTGACCAAGACATTGGCTGCTTAACCTTCGGAATAAGGATGAGAGTGTACTTGAAATAGCTCTGGGTAAGGCAAATCCATCCATGAATAACTGAACTGCCTCCATGATGTCTCCTTCAATGATTTGCCAAGCCGCAGTGAAGAACCGAGCAGTGAAGCCATCAAGACCCCCCGCACTCTTCGAGTCGATGCCTTTGATGGTCAATAGAAGTTCTTCCTTGGTTGGAGCAGTTGTCAATAAGTTGTTGTCCTCTTCATTGATCAATGAAGGGATGCATGACAGTAATTCTTCGTCGTGAACCGGACAGGAGCTCAAATACTGATTAGCAAAATATTCATTGGCTGAAGCTTGAAGATCTTGGAGCTCAGAAAGAATGTACCATCTTCTGCCTTGATAGAATGAATACGAAGCTTCCTTCGTTTGCTATTAACACATTCATGAAAATAAGCCGTGTTCTGATCACCTTCTAAATCCCATCGCATCCTGGCCTTTTGTCTCCAAAATGAATCCTCATATGAGAGCCTTTGCTTTAAGATTGCTCTTGCTTTATGAAGACCTTCCTGTTGATGTCTGAACTATCTTGTTCATAAGCAATTTCTGCTGCAAGGACTCCGTCTTCAGCCGCTCTTACTTCCTGAAAAATGTCCCCGAAAGTGGTATGACTCCAGCTCGATAAGGCTTTCCTGCAGGCCACCAATCTCTCAGCCACTCGAACCAATGCATTGGCATGGTCCACCGAGGGCCAAGCTTTCTCAACTATTTACAAGAATTCCTCATACGACACCCAGAAATCAAGAAATCTGAAAGCCCGTCTCCCTCCCGCGCTCGCAGATTTGAATTTAAGAAGTAACGGAGAATGATCCGACTCATTACGATTGAGGTGTTCTTCAATCGAGAGCGGAAGCATAGCCCACCAGTCCTTGTCCATCAACATACGATCCAGCCTAGACCCTTGCTGGTCTCCCTCCGATTTGATCCAGGTGAATTTGCTTCCCATATAAGGTAATATATATACTAACCTTTACCATATGTAAACACATATCTGCACATATAGGTAACTGAATGTCTTTCCCTTATCTATTATCTGGACATTGGTTATCTAATCAACCTATGTGATACTCAAGACCTTACGGCCCTACCTCCTATTTCTGCCTACCCACGAGTTGCTTGCACTGCTGTGCAAGAAATTGCTACCATCTACCTGCAGTGGTAGGTACTAGTTTCAAATTTCCTATCAGTTCACTCAAACATGTACACCCTAGGGTCCTATTTCTAACTGCAACTCTAAGTTGACCTTGCCCCTTGCCTGCACCTGCTGTGGCTGCCCGATCACCAATATCAATACCTGAACAGGGGTCTTCTTTCCCTCATCTGCTATTGGACAGGTCACCAAGTCAGGGCCTTCACTCAATGCCCCAACATAAGCCAAAATCCTACCTTCACTGCCACTCTCTATGTATCCCAAACACTCACCTGTACCACTGATACACCTACACTAATCAGTGATAGCACTCCCTACTACTACCAAATATGTTGCTTTAGCGACGGCCGGATCCGTCGACCATCCGTCGCTAATCCGTATTAGCGACGGATTTTTGACGGCTGTTGGTCAAAAAAAATCCGTCGGCAATCAGCTCGTCGCTAATAAAATCCGTCACTGAGTAGTCGCCAAGCGACGGAATAGCGACGACTTTTCGTCGTCATTATTCGTTGCATTAGCGACGACTTGCCGATGGCCTTTCGTCGAATTCAAGTATTAGGTATTGAATTGTAAAGACACTTAGCGACGGATAGTCCGTAGGTAAACCGTCGTTACTGTGTATCAGAGGGTATCGTTCCATCGCTATTCCGTCAAACACCGTCGCTAACTAAGGACGGATTAGTCGCGGATAATCCGTCGACGGGTTCTGGAAATGCTTGACATTTCCAGAACCATGGCGACGGATATTCCGTCGCGGATCCGTCGACCATGGCGACGGATTCGTGACGGCATATCCGTCGCTAACGTTCTGGAAATCCTTAACATTTCCAGAACCATGGCGACAGATTGTCCGTCGCGGATCCGTCGACTATGACATTTCCAAAACCCGGTCGACGAATTATCCGTCGACCATCCGTCGCTAACTGGAAATATTTCCAATTCTCCAGTTAGCGACGGATGTTCCGTCGAAATTTAGTCGGTACCTGACATTATCCGTCGCTAACCCGTCACTAGTCCGTCGCTAACTGAGATATTTTATAAAAAAAAATTTGCAGAGCTTTCCCTGTTCACACAACATCCGAACATCGGACCAATATATACACAATATACAATCACTGAGACCAATATATAATCCAATACAAATCATATACGAATATAATGCACACCAATATACAATCACTGATACACACAGGACTCACAAATCTGATGACACTACTGTGAGTTATACACATCCATGTATCAGTATTGGGCACCACACATCACTGACATAAAGCCTATTTATTCTCCCTCACTCCCTACACTCACATAGGTACACAGTTCATAAAGTGAACTAATACACACACACACATATCACTTACAATAGGCCTTACCTTCTACTAACTCTAGTACTGTAGGACTGATGCACAGGAATTAACCCCTACTGTCTACTGCCCTTCTCCCAACACACACACTCGACACAAGGGTGCATACTTGCACAGGTTGCTGTATTACCCCTCTTCCCAGAATTTTGGAACTATTTTATTATTTATTTGAATTAAATGGAAATTTTTGGAATTTCATAAATATTTAATTAAATGGTTACATGATATGAGGCTTTAGACATGGTTAAGATTTGGGGTGCAAGATAACTAGAAATCATGGCACGGTTAGTGCAGTGGCGTGCTTTGACTAGTGTATTAGACATAGCAGGGAAGGTCGAGCCATATGTGCGCTCTAACTAGGAAAATCATTCGAAGTTGTAAATTGACCCCTATAAATAATTTAATTAGTTATTTATTGATAATAAGACTTTTAGCAAATCTGGTTGTACCAAACTAGCCCGGAATGGACCCGAACCCAACCAAAGCCCATGTAGTCATGCAGTTTGTCCAAAGACATCCATGTAGATATTTACTGTGTATATAGGTATTTGGTATTTATTTTAGTATAGTAAGTAATTTTATAGATAAAGTGTGATAAATATAAGATGTTAATTGATATTTAATTTATATTTTATTTGGTGATGATAACAATCTTCTTAAATATCCTTGAGGATTTTGGAATCTTATGCTAAATATATGTGTTTAAATAGGAGTATACATAGTCGGAACTTTAATTAGGATATGTGTCAAGAATTCCTATTTATCAGCGATTCTATCACCAGACAAAGCTTTAGAAATTTCTTGTGCCTTTGCAGAACTACTTGCTAAAGAGATAATTTCCAGAACCATTTATGAACTTTAAAATAGTAGAAGTTGGCATCTTTGCATGTATCATGTTCAGAATGCTTCACACTTAATATGTTTCTTTAATTAAGTTTGATTGTGGAAATAGATTATATGACTACCAATATCAATGAATTTGAACCAGGAGGTTTTAGGTTTCAACCATAACAGTTTTGAGCAAACATGTTGCTGTTGCACCTCACCAGGCTCCATGAAAAGTTTTTTTTACTTGCTTACTAATTTTATAGTAACTGATGTTTGGGTATTGTTTTGTTGTTTATTGTTAGTTGTTAGTTGAAGATTAAGCCAAGCCAAACAAAACCCATAGCAACAATCAAACCCCCATAGCCGACCCAAAGGGCAAGCAGCCTGACCTCTCATAGTATACAACAAACCAAGCCCAAAATTTCCCAAGGTAACCCGACCCCCTTGCTTTCACAGCCAAACACAAAACCCATATATTATATAGAGTTCGAGAGAGAGAAGGGGATAAAACCCTAACACCAAACCCAAACCCTATGACCCCCGACCCCTAGCGACCCTTCCCTATCCTTGGTGCCACCACGCACGGCCAGGCTAGCCATGGCAGCGCCGGAGCAGTGCGTGCGCGCACAGTACGGACTGAAGCCACAACAGCAGCAGCTTTCGCAAGCCGTCTTTCCTACGAAGTTTCGTCGCGTGCGATGGATCGTTTCATGATCCGTCTCTTCAGGTTTTTCACAACCTATACAGCTTTCAATCCCTTCAATTAGTTTAAATTTATATTGTTTAGATTGCCCAGAAAATCGATGCCATGTTGGCAAAAAATATGTCTCGAATTGGACAGTAAACTCAATCCCAATCCTGAGAGTTTTTTGAAATATATTAAAAAACAAATCAGAAAGCCTAACCAATATGGAAACCCCATTATTAGTTTGATTTTAGTTGTTTATATATTAATAGAAATCAGATTAAAAATTAGGAAAAAATTAGAGAAAATTGTTTTGAAAATTCAAGGAAATCTCCAATATGGCGTGCGCCCCGACAATCTGGGTGCATGGTCATAATCCATGAGCATCAAAAGATGTTTATGAAAGTTATCGACGTGTGGGATTCGACAGAACTCAATTTTGTTGTGCGTGCGCGATAAAATCTAGACGTATCCGTCGAGATATCCCGTATCGGCCTTTTTGAAAACTAGCCCATAACTTCGTGTACGTTCATCATCTCGAGACAAACTTGTGCCAACAGGATCGTATTATTTTTGGTCCTGTATGCCAAGTTTGTTCCGATTCTAAAAAGGTCGACCAGAACGCTATTTTTGGCGGGCCCGCAATCCGATCCAACGGGCAAATTTATGCACGGTCCACCGGAATCCAACTTTGGAAATACGGTTGGATTCGTATCATCAAATCGGACTCGTAGACATGTAGTTTGACGACTTTAGAGGTCATAGATGTTGGCACATTTTTCGGTGTAAAGCGGGTCCAACGGCGGACATCGTTTTGACCCAAAATTATCGTTTTACCCCTGTATCAAGAATTGGACTTATGGGTAGACAATCCTAGCTAATTTGACTATTTTGAACACATTGGTAATATCTATTTCAACCCCGGAGACTGTTATGAGATTTTGACTTTTGTGGCTCGTCGATTGACTGGATAGTGTTGGTTCTGCGTGCTACCACCAGGGCAAGTATACATTGTCTTCCTCTACAGACTTATTTACATGCTTATTCCTCTCATTATCTAGTTTTCCTAGTGGTTATTGACATGTGTTTTGCTCATATCATGCATATTAGTTGATATATATATTATATATATATATATAATATATATATATCCTTGCTCATAATTAGCCTTGTAGTTCATATTGGACTTATTCCCACATGTACCTGGACTAAGTCATATTGTGTCGTAGGACGAGTGCATCATAACTGAACTGCTATTTTCTTATTTCGATTTTCTCAACCTGCGAGTCCACACTCGAGACGAGGGTGACTGTCTTGAACTATCCGTTCACTACAACAAAAAACCCTTTTAATGACGGCTAAAAAGCGTCATTAATGACAAACCATGACGTTTTTTTCAAAGCAACCGTTATGAAAACGGGTGCTGTAATGTTTTTTAAAAGCGTTATAAAAAAACCGTCATGAATAGTTTCTATAAAAGCGTTATGAATATTTAATATATAGTGCACAATTCAGGACTTTTGTAAAACGTTATGAATAGATAATATGTATAGGCTCAATGCATCACATTTATAACACTTTATACTATTCAAATTAGCATATTTAACGCTCTATACTGCACATTATATATTACATTCCAAAAACTTACATTTTATATCACCATCTTTATTACACTTCTCAAAATAGAGTACATATCAACATCTTCATTACATTCTCAAAATAGAATATCCAAATACATATATATATTTACGACTACCAAAATTGTCCACATCAAAACTTGGCCACATAACCAATAATCATGAAAGATCAACGACAACCGAAACAGTGAAATTCTGAGAAAAAGAGAAGACAACCAAATCAGTCCATATAATTGTCAGTCCTAAAAATCAAATCTAATCATGAAATATCAAGAGAAAGGAGTAAAACAAACTAGGTCATGATAGGGATCAGGTATTTATCCCATATCTGGAGCAAGCTTGACAGAACAATCCCTTAGAAAAGAGTTTTCATGAAAATGGGAACAATCATAACATTATAGAAACCATAAAAAACTATTGCAGAGATTTTGCAAGAAAAAAACCAATTCCAACGATGCCAATGCCTTTAAAAGGGAAGAAATAGAATAGTATCCTGAAGGAATGGGGACGTTTCGATTTCCTTCACCGTCTATCAAAACAAATACAATATAAAGGTATAGTTGGGGAAAGAAGCTAGCAAAAGAACAGTTATCCTGCGTCCTAGCAACAACCACAATATAAAGGTACATTTTACAGATGATTATGTTTCATGTGTTCAATGGTTCAAGAACATCATTAATGGAACCAAATTAATTTAATTAGAGCAAATTGGCCTCTATATATGTACCACCAAATAATGAATACCTGGTATAAAGAAATAAACATTCATGCATATAAATGTACCAATAATTCTGATGTTCTAGATGAGAATTGAGATCGTAGAATTTATTACAGAGTACTAAATAAGAACACCATCACAAAATACCATAGAGGATTTGCATCCTTATCGTGTTTGTAACTTATCCGTTTCTACATTGGTGCAACGTACGTGACTACCTTGTACCTATTTTGAAAATATCCCTATCCCACATGCAAAATAGCACGAGACAGTTCTAACTTCCATTGAAAGCATTTTTTCATGAGAAAAAGAAGAGTCCAAAGAAGTGGATGCTCACGTAGTGGATGAGGGAGGAGGTAATAAAGGAACAACATAAGAGAATAAGAAGTGAGCACTAAGTATCCTCAGTATATAAAGAGGAGGAAAAAAAGGTGAGAAGACTACTACATGCTTAAAAGAGAACCCAAGGATAGGTAGAACAAAGAAAATAGGAGAGGATTATCTCTTATGTTGTGTTTCTAAATTGTAATAACAAATGAAAAGCCTAATGACCCATATCTGCTTATTCTTAGACATTCTGACATGAAATTAAGTTTTAAGCCGAGACGAAATAGACATCTTAGGCTATTAATAGAAGGCATGATTCAGGTTTCGATCCAATATTGTGGAGTATATTGACCAGGACAAATAAATCGAACTCAAAAAATCATTTTTTTGCAAAAAATGCGGATAATGGGAGTCTATTATAAATTATAAATTCTATCTAATGTATATGATTTGGTTGATGTCACTATTATTAGTGTTCAACTATATTGTCAGTTCTTTGTGATACATTATAAATTCTATCTAATATATATGGCATGCTTCCCTTTGTTAAACTGGAGCAGATGTAAATCAGGTATAGTCTATAGAACTGTCAGCCCAAGACTAGAGTAGGAAAGTTCACAAAGACTAAATTGGGCCAAATTGACCAAATGAATTAAATGAGAACCAATCAGCATATTCCAAGGCTAGAATTTCCCCACTTTTGTCTTCAGGACAAACATCTAAGAAAGATATGTAAATTGTGGCAATTAAAGCAATAAATCCCAATCATATTATCTTGCAAACTATATATACAGCAAACACCAGTCTCTGTGGCATTGCAACAATGTTAAAGTCCTAAACTAAAAATGTATTGGAAAAGCTATTGATTAATCATGATATTATCCACTCTTACATGCACAGTGCACAGCAAAGAAATGGACCATCACAACCAGGTTTAAGACATGCATGCAATAGAGAAAGACAGCTAAACTCAAAAAGATGTAAACTTTAAACAAAAAATAAGGGTCAAGAAACCACCTCGGTAGTTTTCGTCTTAACCTCCGGCTTATTCGACCACGAAGCCAACTTCTTCCCAACCTCGACTTTCTGTAACTCTCGAGGCGCCCTTCCGTCAGCCTCAACATCTCGCCCGCCATGCAGAGGCCCGAACCTCGACCACTCCTCAAATTCCACAACCCTCCTCCGAAAATTAATGTCCTTCGGTCCCTGCGTATGGTACACCCATAAACACAAAATTCACAGAAAAAATACAAAATTTCCCAACAATGTAGAGACCAAGAAATAAGCTCGACCTCTGGCATGCACCTCCGACCGAGCCACGGGCTAAACCTTCTCCTCTCCCCGAACTTGACTTCCTCCGGAGGTACCATCATCAGCTGCGTGTGGCAGAGAAGTCCTCCTCCTCCATCCCCATGGCCACGGCAATCTCAATCTCCCTCCTGGCCTGCTCCTCGATCATCCTCCTCGACCACTCCTCAAATTTCACATCCTAATCGACGGACCGGCTAGTCGCCGCCTCGGCCGTCGAAGCAGTCGAGATCTGCGATCTTCGGATCGAAGAGATTAAACATAGGGAAGAGGAAAATTAACGGAGGGGAGGGGGTAGAAAATTAGGGTTAGGTTTTGGGATGGACCGAAGGAGTCGTCGAGGTCGAAGTCATGGCAGATGATCCAGCCCTTGCTGGTGCCGAGGACGATGACGTCGTTGCCGGAGGCCATGGAGGTGATGGTGTCGCACCCCCTGGCGGCGTTGCGCTCGAGGGGGTCGACGAAGAAGAGAGAAACCTAATTCTGAGCATGGGAGCGGAGGAATCGGTGGAGAAACCTAATTCGAACGCTTAATATTATAAGTTTGTAAAATATTACAAGTTTGCCACCGCTCTAAAATATTAATAACGCTTTGTTTTATAAACGTTATAAAAAGCCCAGAATTAGCCCAAACCGTCATAGAAAAAAGGTATTTCGAACTTTGATAACGCTTAGGTATCAGGCGTCATCAAAACATCTTATCGAGCGTTATTAATAGGCCTTTTTGTTGTAGTGGTTGATCTCTTGTTCTCCAGTTTTCTTCCAGTAATTCATTTATGCATAGTTGTTCTCGTATCCATGTTTCATAGTCACTTGTCAGTTTCTGTCTCTTTCCTGTTTATTTTTTTATGCTTGATAAACTGTTAGATAGGCATATTTTATGTATCTTGCTAGTCCCCTGAGGACATGATGATCTCTTCAGGTAGTTGATTGTACAGAGTTAGTTAGCTGATCATGATGGTAGTTGATTACATATACAGTATTCAGGTATTCTTGTGATATTACTTGTTATCCTCTCGTGCTTTATATTCCTTATCATGATATATTCTGCTTGTCAGCGTAGTTTTATAGACTCATATTATTTCTTGGAGTCTAATCGGACATATATGCTAGTGGGCTGCAGACCATGATCCATAATGTTCATTCTTGTTTATATTATTCTTGTGGATTGAGATATAGTTTAGATTACCATATTAGACATGATACTCTATTCTGGACAATGTATACGTATTCGAGTTGGATTGGAGTCTGCTTGATACGTAGCTGGCTTGCGCACGAACTTGCATCCCAGATAGCGGGTGCGGGTCATGACATGTTGTTTCTAATCCATGCACACACACAGAGGAAGATGGATACCCCCTTCACAACTGATACATGGACCTGCCTAAAATCCTTACTGGTACCCAAATGTTTCTCACACGTTAGTGTTATGGTACTAAAACACAACACACCCTACTGTTACCGGTATCAGTCCCCTTCATATTACAGTAGATACACCTACACAGGTTCCTGCCTAAACACACACTCTATACTTGGTGCCTCGTGTCCCTACATAAGGCCACAAGAGCAGTATCCTCCCTACACACATACAACAACACCTTCTAGGTGGCATTGGCTCACAAGACTGAACCCAATGTACATATGTGCATGCTTTCCCACACACACACCTTGAATTGGTTTACCCCTAATTGTACATGTATTTAATTCCCATTACACAACACACAAGGAATTCAACCTACTCATACTTGTTCTTCACTCACTGCTACTACACATGTAATACCCCATATGTGATCTACCCCCACCACAGACTAAAATCCCTAGGAACTCTAATTACCGGCTGACCACAGATCATATCCCTACTCCATAAACACATGAATATGTAAAAAAATAGAACCCCCCCACTAGTTATTGGCCATGACCCAACATGCACAAAGGCATAACAGTATCCCAAAACACATTCCTCCTCAAATAGCCTACAAAGCTTACAAACACAAACAATACATTATATATATATATATATATATATATATATATATATATTTTTTTTTATATATATATAGATATATATATATATATATATATATATATACCACGAATATGATGATAGTTATTCCTAATACACAAATATGAATATTGCACATGATACACATGTCACAACCATGATACAAAGGCTCCATGACACATGAATACTCTTCACCATGTCATGACACAACTTCGCTACCATAGTTAGGCACCTGGACCAAGTTCTAGCCCCAAACTAGCTAGAAAATCCTATTGGGGACTTTTAACAAACACTTGGGGGTCACATTCCCATAGCTATCCAAATGACAGCATTATAATCTATAGAACTATTAGGAATGAGCTGAAATACCTATTTCACCACCTATAGGGTTGAGTCTAGCCATTAGAAGGGTCTCCTATAGGAATACATGAAATTTGACCATGAAAATTTGAGTTTAGAGAGTTAGACCTATGTAGAAAAGTGCCTTGACAAGGACCCACGAATTTGGGAAAGATGGAGAAAGAAGTGGCTCTCAAATCCTTGCTAGAGCCTTCACCGAGCCTCCTTGAGCTCCCCAAGTCTTTAGCACACCAAAGGAAGGAAGAAGGGAATTTTTAGAAGAGTGTGGAAAGAAGGAATAAGTAGAAAATCCTAGGTTGATATGGTTGTTGCCATTGATGGCTTGTGGGGGTTTATAGAGTCTTGCCAAGCCCTAAACTCATCATGACACTTTGTATTAGAAAGGTCTTTAAGGGAACTAAGTTGTTTGGCTCTAGTTAGTGTTTGTAACTTAAGTAACCATGACTAGGGCCAACTTAAATAGGAATTTCTAATTTTATGAATTTGGTATAATCATAATGCTAGTGGCCCACCATTAGGAAAATTTTAATTGGTCGAAAATAACCCTAACCCGAAAAAGTGGTAGTGACAACTCTACCCTCCTTAGAAAAATTTTGTCCTCTAAATTTAAGAATGACACCATTAGAAGTAAGAACAAAATTTACCTCATGGCACGAAAAGATAGGGATATCGCTCACGCACTCGTCATCTCTCTCCCAAATGGACTCGTCGGGAGAGTGACGTCTTCATGCGACGCGAACTAAAGGAATCGTGTGGTTACGCAGTATCTTCTCCCTACGATCTAGTATCTCCACGGGCTGCTCTGGATAAATGAGACTCGGCCCAACTTCGATCTCCGAGTGGACCAATACATGGATAGGTTCTGTCATATATCGTTCAGCTGCGACACGTGAAACACATTACGCACTCCCTCCAAGGTAGGCGGTAAGTCCAGTTGATAAGCTATAGCACCGACCCTCTCGAGGAGGCCTAAAGGTCCGATGAATCTCAGGATGAGCTTCCCGCCTCGGCCAAAATGGATAGTGCCACGTGTCGGAGAAATCCTTAGGAACTAAATCTCCAACCTAGCACGAACAAGATTCAAACAAGCAATAAGTCAAAAAAATTCCTAAACTAACACATCACACAAACAAAAATACCTATTACTCAAACTCCAATGGCCTGCGATGACTGTCGGCCAGTGCTTCTGCCTGGCCTAAGCCACGCGAAGCCTCTTTCTGATCTACTTTACCTTCTCCGCAGCATCCACGACCATCTCTGGCCCCAATAGGACTCTCTCACCTACATCATCCCAAGATAATAGGGTGCGACACCTCTGCCCATATAACGTCTCAAAAGAAGACATCTCGATGCTGGCCTGATAGCTATTATCGATGAAAACTCTACCAGGTTAAGATGATCCTCCATGATTCGTCGAAATCTAATACACAAATCTGTAGCATGTCCTCCAATGTCTGAATGGTCCTCTCAGACTGTCCATTCGTCTAAGGATGATAGGCGGTAGTAAACTTGATCTAAGTGCCCAAGCTAACCTGTAGACTCTTCCAAAAATGGGAAGTGAATCTACTGTCCCGATCAAAACTATGCTCACTGGAACTCCATGCAATCGAATAATCTGTTGTACATATAACTCTACGAGCCTCTCAGTAGATAAACCCACCTTGAATGGAATAGAATAGGCCAATTTGGTCAACCTATCCACGATGACCCAAATTGCATCCTTCCCTCCAGGAGTACGCGGAAGGCCGAAAACAAAATCTATAGTGATATGCTCCCACTTCCACTCTGGATAGGCAAGGGCTGAAGCAAACCACAGGGTCTCTGCCTTTCGGCCTAAACCTGTTGGCACACTAAACAACTGGAACAGAACTGCGCCACCTCGCGCTTCATCCCATACCACCAAACATGATCCCTGAGATCCGTATACATCTTGGTAGCCCCAGGATATATAGAATACTGGAAGCCATGCGCCTCTTACATAACCTCCACTTATAGATCTTCGCTCGGCATGCAAACCCCAGACCTGTGCCTCAAAGAACCATCCTCAGCAATGGAGAAGTCCTCAAGCAACCCGGCCTCTACTTGAGGCTTGATACTCCTCAGGCCCATATCCTAGTACTGCGCATCTCTGACCCGATCCATCAAATCTGACTGAATTTGTAGACCCATCATCTGCATCTCTAGTCTTGGAATCACGATCTCAATGCCCAAGCTCTTTAAGTCCTCCAACAAGTGTCAATCCATCGTTAGATATATAGCCATTGGATAACGACTCAATATATCTGCAACCACATTGGTTTTTTCTGGATGGTACTGCAAGGCAATATCGAAGTCCTTTATCAACTCCAACCATCTGCGTTGTCGCAGGTTCAGCTCCTTCTAGGTGAAAACATACTTTAAATTCTTGTGATCAGTTAAAATTTCTACCCTCTCCCCATAAGATAATGCTTCCATACTTTTAAAGCAAAAAATCACTGCCGCCAACTACAGGTCGTGAGTGGGATAGTTGTTCTCATGTGGTCACAACTGTATGGAAGCGTACGCCACAACCTTCTTATGCTGCTCTAACACACATCCCAGCCTCTTCTCTGAAGCATCACTTGTAAATAGCAAAACCTCATGTATCAGATGGCAGCGTCAAAACTGGAGCCATGGTTAGCCTCTTCTTTAATTCATCAAAGGCAACCTAGCAGTCCTCTGACCAAACAAACCCAACATCCTTCTGGTCAGCCTCGTCATTGGCTCTGCGATCCGGAAGAAGTCTTTTACGAACTTTCTCTAGTACCCGGCCAATCCAAGGAAACTCCTGATCTACGCAACTGAGGTAGGTGTAGACCAAGACTCTACTACAGCTATCTTCCTCGGATCTATGGATATACCGTCTTCCATCATAATATGACTAAGAAACTCAATTCTATCTAAGAAGAACTCACATTTGGAGAGTTTCTCGAACAATCTCTCCTTCCTGAGAGTCTCGAGCACGATCCTCAAGTGCTCCTTGTACTCCTCTGGGGTGTTCGAGTAGATCAAGATGTCATCTATGAACACCACCACAAACTATCAAGGTATCTGTGGAACACCTTGTTCATCAAGTTCATGAAGACAGTCGGGGCGTTTGTCACCCCAAACGGCACCACCAAGAACTCATACTGGCCATACTTGGTCCGAAAAGCAGTTTTCGAACATCCTCCTTCTTGACTTTCACCTGATGATAGCCAGATTTCAAGTCAATCTTCGAGAACATCCTGGCGCCACTCAACTTATCAAACAAATTATCAATCCGAGTAGAGGATATTTGTTCTTAATGGTAATATTGTTCAGATCCAGGTAGTCAATGCATATACGCACTGACCCATCCTTCTTCGACACAAATAGCACCAGAGCACCCCAAGGTGACGAGTGATGAAACCCTTCTCAAGTAACTCGTCGATCTGCTGCTTCAGCTCCACTGCTTCATGATTGTTGATCCTGTACACATTCTGTGCTACTGGCTTAGCACCGGGTACAAGATCAATAGATAACTCAATATCTCTATCTGGCGGCAATCTCGGCAAATCCTTAGGAAAAATATCAAGGAACTCTGCAATTATGGGATGTGGTAACACTTTCTGCTCAACCAATGCCCCATAAATAGCTCCGCTACTCTGCTCCATGGCCCCTCTAGTAAACTCAAAATAAACTCTCCAGGAGGACTAAACATAATGCATCCACGGCGACAATCTATACTGGCGTACTGCGTACTCAACCAATCCATTCTGAGGACTACATTAAAGCTCGAAAGTGGCATTACGAGTAAGCTGACGCACAAATCCCTGCCTCCCAAGGTAATGCGATGCTCCACACAGATATCCTTGACTAGGATAATGCCTTCGCCAGTCAAAATCTTACAACTACTATCCAATGGCACAGAAATAATGCTATGTTTGAACAGAAAAGCCACAGATATAAAGCTATAAGTAGCACCAGAATTAAACAAGGCAATGATTGGAAATAATCAATAGGTACTGAACCTGCAATCACATCTGAAGGTGCCTCGGTCTCCTCGACCGTCATAGCAATGGCCTTGTCCCTCTGCTGATGTTGGGCAAAGTGTTGCTATTGAGTAGGTAATGGCCCCCTCTGCTGCTGAGCTACAACAGGCCTCGCCGGTGCACTAGGGGTAGGAGCCATCCCCTGAGCTGGATGAACAGGTGTCGAAGGGCACTCCTTCAGCTGGTGTGCAGAAGAACCGCAGAACAAACAGACACCAAGCCACTTTCTGCACATAACCTAAGAGTGTCCGGTCTTCCTACAGTAGGCACAAGTAGGGGTTGGTCGTGCCTGCTTCTGAGACTGATACGGAACCACCGCTCGGGCTGGTGGCTGGAAAGCCTTATGCTAGAACTGGAGATGCTTCACCGATGCCTGACTGATGCTACTATCCTCAATAGAAACCCGATCCTTCTTGGGCCTGAAACCCAAGTCCTCCTCTGCCACCTGAGCCAATGCTAACAGATCAGCAAATGTCGCCTATGAGCTCGTGGTGACATACACCAGTATCTCCTTGGCCAATCCCTTGTTGAATTTGCAGGCTCGATCCTCAGTATCCTTCACCATGTACTCAGCAAAATGGCTCAGTCTACAAAACTCGACAGCATACTCATCCATAGATAATCCCCATGTACTAGGTTCTAGAACTGGTCCTCCAGAACCCCTCGAGCCACCGTTCGGTAAAATTTCTTCTTGAATAGCTCTTTGAACCTATTCCAAGTCAGACCAGGTGCTGACAACTGGGGCTCAGTCCGAAACCAAGTGAGAGCAAGGTCGAAGAGCTGCATACCCACTGCCTCGATCTTCAGATTGTCCAGAATCTGAGCAACCCGCAAGGTCCTCTCCATGCCTCAAGCCACTCATACATGTAAAGGATACCCTCCGTACCATAGAACTCTTGAGTATAAATCTCCTTGAAGTCAGAAATGGTACCCCGCTTCTGCTGCTACGAAGCGAGATGCTGCATCGTAACCCTCTCCAAGGTCTCTAGTGCTACCTGGTGAGCACTCTCTATGCCCTCACTCATCGGCTCAATCTGAGCTCGGTGTACCTCTGTCTGCACCCTCTGAGCCTCAGCTTGAATCCTCTGCGAATCTAACATGCCCTGGATAAGAGCGAACAGCTGCGCCCCATCAGTGGGCATGCCTCCAGGGAAAGAAAAAGGTGGTAGAGGTGGTAGACCCTCTGATACAGTCGGAATAGCCCCCTAAACTAGAATTGTCCTATGAACGGAAGCAACTGGTACAGCCCCCCTGAACTGGAACTGTCCCCTGAGCTGGTGGTAGTAGAGGCACAGCGTCATTCTCTCCTTGAAGAGCCGATAGAGAAGTCGCCGACCTCTCAGAAGCGACAGCTGGTGCTGCTGTACTCGAAACACGAGCCCTGCTCACTGGTGCCATCCTGGGAACAGATTAAAATAAAGAAATCAATACGACACAAGATAAGATATCAAAGAAGAACAGACATTGAGATAGTATTCATTCAAGAATAGAGTTAAGGATAGCATATTCAATGCAGAGTAGAAATCCTAATTGTGATTGAGTAACTCCTAAATTTCATAGTAATCCTTGTCCTATTGCAGGCTCATATTAGCACCTCTAAATCAAGGTAGTACCACGACATTCGTACTAATTGCGAAGCTAGACCTGCATGGGCCACCATAAAAATGTGTCACAACCCGTACCCAAAATTTGGGTATGAGTCGTAGGTACGTCCAGCCTATGCCGCAGCATTGGCAGTAGAACGCTGTTTAAGAACTACTAATAATAACTCATTCACATAAGATGTATAACAATCTCACAAATAAGATATTCTGAGATAAGAGCAATATGGAAAATTAAAACTCAATCACATTAAGACTAAGGTAGAGAGTTCAATGATAAACATGAAATAAAATCCAAGTCCAACACAAACTAGCATAAACATAGAAGACTACCAAGTCACAAAATATAGTTATACAGCCCAAATAAGAATTTCCAAAAATAAATCCAAACCCAAATGATATAATCTAAAGGCTAACTAAGCTGAGCATCCTATGTTGTCAACACAGTCTCAACAATAGCTTGATCCCCTAACTCTGTCTCTAGAGTAGTGTCCTCGGTCCGCTCATAATAAATGGGGCAACAAGCCTCTAACTCATCGCCTAAAATAAGGTTATCCCAGTCAGGATTGGATCAAGTACCTAATAGTGAAAATAATTCATACATGATAAAGGCAATATAGTAAGAGTTAGAATATGAAAAATAGAGTAAATAGGTGAATAGGCAAGGTTAAGTAACAGTTTAGACCAATGGACCGACTAAACACACCCCACCACTTACTCTACACACCCCAAATTTTTTTAAAAAAGAAAAATTCCTATTCTACCCTCTCCTGCTCCCCACCCCCGCTCAGCGGCCGCCGCTCCGCCGACCCCGACTCATCCGCATCCTCCTCCTGATCCTCCTTCTCCTCCTCCTCCTCCCCCGACCCTCCTCCTCCTTCTCCTCTCCTGCCTCCTCCTCCTTCCGATCCTCCTCCTCCTCCTCCTCCCCCCCCCCGCCTCCTCCTCCGCCTCCCGTCCCTCCTCCTCCTCCTCCGCCTCCCGCCCCCTCTTTTTCCTCCTCCCGTCTCCTCCTCCTCCTCCTCCTCCCGTCCCCTTAGGAGGGAGGAGGTGGAGTCGGTGGAGGAGGAGGAGGGAGGAGGGGGCGGGAGGAGGAGGAGGAGGAGGAGGGGCGAGAGACGGGGAGGAGGAGGCTCGAAAGTAGGAGGAGGAGGAGGAGGATCGGGACGAGGAGGAGGAGGCAGGGGAGGAGAAGGAGGAGGAGGAGAATGAGAAGGATCGGAAGGAGGATGCGGAGGAGTCGGGGTCGGCAGAGCGGCGGCGGCGGAGCGGGGGGGCGGGAGCAGGGGAGGGTAGAATAGGAATTTTTCTTTTTAAAAAAAAATTTTGGGTGTGTAAAGTAAGTGGTGGGGTGTGTTTAGCGGGACCCTTAGACAAAACAGTAAAATATGAGAAAACAGGTAATAATGATGTAAGCAGAGTAATCAATGTCAAAACCCTATACCTCTAGGTGTTATTTGAAATACCAGTTCGACATGTGAATGGCTCGGACAATACAGCAAATCGCACATGATAATGTGTGACTGCTATCCATACGATACGATAAATCATACGTGATAAGTATGACTGCTATCCACACGATGAGACACGGAGAACAGATAGGGTATTCACACGTCTACTGAGGTACTTCCCCGCCTGACACTTATCATTCATGGATTTAATTTACGTAAATAAGGTGCACGAATCACGATAAAATATAAATCACGAGAGATAGCAAAATAAATCCAAAGAACACTAACACGTGTAACAGGAGTGTCACAACATGATAGAAATATCTAAATCAAGTTATCGAAACAATATCAATAGAGGAAATACAATCAATGCATGTACTTGCCTGTAGTCCAAGCTGAAAGCTAAACTGAACCGGTGTCAAAATCGATGCCCAGTATAAACCTATATTTTTTTAATTAATAATAATTAATAACTAAGATTGTAAGTATGAAACTCTATCTAGACTAATGCTGGGCTCTATGGGTTTCTTGGGTCTTGGTTATGTCGTCTTGCTATTAGGGTATCTTCCCTATTGCTCAAACATTTACTCTATGCCTTTACCTACTCATTTTTATATTATATATAACTTTTATTATGAGTTCCTAACCTATTCTTGCTCATTTACCTCAGCCCAAAGCCCATGTACCCCTACATTCTTATGCATATATGAAATTCCCCAATCCTAATGATGATACTGTAGAAACGATAGAGCACCTCTAGAGGGGGGTGAATAGAGTGCGTGCGTGCGACGGAATAATAATCACCACTTAAAATTATTTATGGCAGTAATCAAACAAATATGAAGCAAGCAATATATAAGTAAATGCGTAAAGTAAATGAGTAAAGAAGAGCAAACGAAAACACCAAGGTTTATACTGGTTTCCCTCTAAAGGACTAGTCCAGTCTCGAGTACTCAATCTGATATTGAATCCGCTATTTGAAATAGAGATTACACCGCATGCTTTACTCCAAAGAATGCCAACTTCAATACGTTGTATTTTTATCCGAAGCCCACGATCAAACTTCAATACCGTCTTATTTCATCCGAAGCTCACGATCAAACTTTAACTCTTTCAGAAAAGCTTTTATACGCCAAGCTTGTACAACTCGAATACTCCTAATCAGAAAACACCGGCACTAGAAGAATGGGAGTTGTCTTGGAAATAGGAAGATTAAGGCTCTTTGTTAGGAAGGCTTTAGAATAGATAGAGAAGATGAAGAGTGAATGAGTGATTAGAAATGACAAATTATTCTCTATTTATAGGATTTTCTAAGACAGAGTTCGGGCAAACTCGGTAGGGTTAACGTTCATAATTTTGAACGTTGCAGATCTAAAGGAATAGGAATTTGCTGCTGACCAGGAAAATTTAAGAGGACCGAGTTTGGACCGAGTTCGGGCAGAACTCTGACCGAGTTCGGTTAGGCTGATTTCAGGTCAGTTTTTGTTCAGCAGGATTTTTGGATACTGGTTTGGTTTGGGATCAAAGATAAGTTTGTTTTGGTTCAGGATAAACTTCTAAATGCCAGTAATCCCGACTCATAAATTATCTAGACTCAATAAATAGAAAAATATAGAACAAATTGGAAAAGCCAATAGCCTTTGATGACGTCTTTGAGCAGACTTGAAGACGCCATTTTTTTGAACGGCAGATGTCCAAAGATAAACAGATCTGAAAATATGAATACTTTCAGGGGCTTCATCCTCGAACCCCCACGGGAGGTACTGCCCCCTCGACCCATGTCCGCTGACCGGGCAACGGAACCCCGAGTGCGAGGCCCCGAATAGGTCGCTAGGTGGTTCAAAAGTCTTCTTGTATAACGTCGTCATTGGCCCGTTGTCGATTCTTTATTGCATTTGTCCTGGTTTGATCATGCTTGATCATGCTTACTGCATGTCTACAAGTACATGTTAGACGAACAAAGCAGTATCATAGTATGATAATATAATATTTAGTGAGCACCAGGACAATGCTAAGTTTAAATAGCAATATAATAATAATATGAATATTAGTGATCATTATGTTAAACTTAACTGATTAACCATATTTAAAAACATGATATCATTGGGCTAACAATCTCCCTATTTTTAATTGTGGCAAATCGGTTAAGTTTAAGATAGAACGATAGATGCACGTATCACTAATATACACATATTACTAGAAGATTGTGTGCTAACTTAAACTTATTTAACAGAAGCAAGACAAAATAATCATGAACAACGATCACTGCAGAAATTTGAAACAAACCATTCAAAACCTAATATAGAAAGAATAAAACTATAGTTTTGAAGGAAACTAATAAAGAATTTTAATAAAAGATAGATACCAATATAGAAGAAATCAATCATTGGTCATAAATAATCCGTGAGGAATTAAAATCCACAAATCTATTATATACCAATATAAAATACCAAATATAGTATATCTAGACGATATAATAAGATTTTTATCAATGATCACAAAAAAATATGATTCACACCTTGCCCATACAAATAGTGAATCACTTCCACAAAGAATATAATCATTGAAAAGAAAAATAGATATACTAGAATCTATACAAAATTTATACCAAAGTTCATGCATTAGAACTCAAGCATGATATATGAATATCCATTAGATAAACATGAAGGTAATAGAGACAAAATACTTGAGAAGGAGATATTCAGTCGACTTGAATACTCTACCGTAAAGTATGACTAGTCTAAATATAGATAACCATAAACTTTGAGATAAAAACTCATTAAAAAAGCCAAAATGATTTAAACTCAAAAAGAGTCATTAATAAAGATAATTAAGTATATTTGGCAAGATAATTTTTTTTACAAACTCATAAAATGACAGAATTAAAAATAATCACATATTCTCTCATAAACTTACTAAAATCAAAAATTATGAACAAATCAACAAGATATTTTAAGTAAAATAATATATGTCCATGATGAACTAGGTATAGCACATATTAAGGGTATAAAAGAATTAAAACAACTTATTTGCTTTCCCTTAAAATATGTGTATCTAGTTCAAAAAATATTTATATGCATAAGATAGATATAATTGATAATCACAAAATCTAAGGGATACTCGAGATATGCATCTTTCATCCCTTTGATCAATGCATATAAAGTCCAAGCTGAAAACAAGTACCATCTTTAGGCAAGTGAAGTAAATATCCACTAATCAAACTCTTAAAGATGAACAAACCAAATATATCTCCAAAAAATAATCTTCAATTAACAAAAAGATTTCAATAAAAGATTTTTGAAAACTGTTATGCGAGTAACGGACAGATTCAAAATATCAGAGAAAAATCAAAGGACTTTTTGAAATATATTTTGAAAAATTATCTTAATACAATGTTCAAATACGTCCGTTTGGTCCTCAGACTGACAGCTAACGATTCGAATTCTTGTATCACGGAATCAACTTTCATAAATGAGTCTATAAGTCATAAATAGCCTTTGAACACATAAAGTATAACTAGATAAATGCCCAAATAAATAGTGTTCTAGATATATGGCATGTCAGAGGAATAATTGATTTGAAACAATTTAACTGCTCCCCATTTATATGGGTATATCCAAAATTAATAGTATTGCCATATTTAAATCCAAAAAATACATTTTAGAAGTAGAAAACTAATTCATCAAAATATTAGGACTTCTTATCAAAGTCCATTTTTTCCCTTTTAAAACCTTAGCACGGTGTTCATCTGATAACCGTAGGGTTAAAGAAAAGAAATATTTTGAGGGAGAGAGAAATTCCTTTTCTCCTGCAAAGAATTACTGTTATATGTAGTTAGTAACTTGAATAAGAAGAGAATAATAAAAGCTTAATAAAAAGTGTATCATGAATACGAAAAACAATCATCTTTAGAAAAAGAGATGATATCCATTAAATGAACACTTAAGATGAAACAATCAAAAGATATTTCAATTTAACATATATAAATAAAAATATGATGAATAATCGTAGAAGAGGACATAAGTTGATCTATGCAATAGTATCTCACAATAGATAAGATAGATTAACATATGTTACCTTTTTGTGAAAATATAAAAAGATAATATTGTCCATCAAAATGAAAGTCCAATCTAAAGATGAAATCCATATCTCTTTGCTTAAATTAAGATTAATCCAAGATTATAGAACATTTTAGAGAATATAAAATATTATGACGATATAAGTGTATCCACGAATCGAAAGATCTCAAACAACAACAAAATTCAAATCATTTGTAGCTATAAGCATAAGATGTATCAATTACATGTATCCTTATATATGCTACAAAATTATTGGGTAACAATAAAATATAAAACATTTATAAATTAAAATGTAGGACCTAGATATGCTGATGTATTCTGGAATCAAGGAAACCGGGTTCAATGCCCTGGATCCAGAACTAGACAATAGTTGCAAGTATACCTTAATAAATCTTAAGTCTATAACACTACCAAAATATGTCCATTTAGCAACGGCCACATCCGTCGCCCATCCGTCGGGAATTTGTATTAGCGACCGATCACTGACGGATCTTGACCAAAATAATCTGTCGACAATCAGCTCGTCGCTAATAATGATCCGTCGCTAAGTAGTCGTCAAGCGACAGAATAGCGACGGCTTTTCGACTTCACAATACGAAGCATTAGCGACGACTTTTCGACGGTCTTTCGTCCATTTCAAGTATTAAATACTGAACTGTGTAGACACTAGCGACGTAATCGTCCGTCGGTAAACCGTTGTAATAGCGTATCAGAGTGTATCGTTCCGTCGCTATTCCGTCGATCGCCGTCGCTAACAAAGGATGGAGTAGCGACGAAATACTGACGGATTATCCGTCGACCATGTTCTGGAAATGCTTGGCATTTCCAGAACCATGGCGACGGATGAGTTGTCGCCATTGCGTCGCTCATCCGTCAACGAAGTGACGGACTAGTGACGGATAATCCGTCGCCATAGTTCTGGAAATGTGATGCATTTCCAGAACCTTGGCGACGGATGTGCCGCCGCTATTCCGTCGTACTATGTATTTCCAGGACCTTGGCGACGGATTATCCGACGCGAACTCGTCGACCACCCGTCGCTAACTAGAAATACTTTCAAATCACCAGGTAGCGACGGATATTCCGTCGAAAGGTAGTCGAAAACTGGAAATATCCGTCGCTAAGCGGTCACTAGTCCGTCGCTAACTGAGATTTTTTTGAAAAAAAAATGCAGAGCTTTCCCTGTTCACACAAATATGCATAAACCAAACAATCACATAGACCAACAATCAGAAAAATGCACACCAATTATCCAACAATCACATAGACGAAATATAATGCACACCAATATAAAATTATCACAAATATTCTAAAATTCCCATAAATATTCCAACATTCCCACAAATATTCCAACATTCCCATAAATATTCCAAATTTTCTTAATTAAAATAGTTTAAGGAGGAGGAGGAGGAGTTCGATTGCCCGGTGGTGGTAATCCCTACTGCGACCGACGAATATACTGCTCTAGTAGGTACGGCGGCAAGTCATCGTAGACACTACTCGGAAGTCGACGTAGCTGCTATAGCGACATAAGATCAAGGAGTGCCGTCACAGTCGGAGTCGGTACCAGAAGGGCAGCAGGGTTGAAAGAAAGATGACCCACGGAAGAAGGACCGACACCAGCACCAGCAGAAGATGGACCGACACCAGCACCATCAGAAGACGGATCGACACCAGCAGCAGACGGACCGGCAGCAGCAGACGGAGGCAGAATGTACGAGGCAATTTGCTCTCGCAAGGATGACACCGTCTCGTGCAGCTGCGTAAGCTGCGACCTAACATCATCGTCTGTCGGGGCCGCAGGAGGAGGCGGTGTCGGTGGAAATTTTTGAGTCGCCATGTACAACGGCCCTAGGGAGCCGACTCCGTACAGGAGCCATTTCTTAAAGCCGCCGACGGTATCTACAAGCAAGTCATTATGAGCGGCCAAAGAAGAGGGCATCCGGGCGGGCATCGTTTCACCGACATCCTCGGTGTCAGTTAACTGAGCCCGACTGAGGGCCTTACGATACACAGCCTATCAAATAAATGTGTTTATATTATAAGATTTACCTAAGTTGTAATCAAAATCCTATGTTTCACTAAGTTAAGTGTGAATCCTAAGTTTACCTAAGTTATAGTCTGAATAGTTTTAATTCTAGCGTAAATCTCATAAACATAAGTACTTACATCAGTCTCCTTGGCCCTCTCGTCGACGAAGCTCCCGTCCTTCCGTCTTTTGTGCGTATGATAGAACACGTCGTGCATGGTGACCGATTCTGGCGCCCTTCCCTCCTTCACCGCCCGTTGGGCCTGTATACGAAATTTCCGTAGAACTTAATTAACTCCGTATATTAATAATACCAAATTCGATAGTGAAATGAATTTATGGTATCTCACCAGATCTGCAAGCGTCGCTGCGTGGGGCCTTGATCCACCAGTATGAAGCCCCGCGGCCTATCGGTTCGCCTTCGCCTTCTCCGATTTCTCCTTGTAAGCAGGAGTATTCATCATATCTAAGAGGTCCTCATAATACTCCTGCCGGATCCAATTCGGCCTCGTATGCCCCATTTTCAGGTCATGAATCATATCCCGTATCTTCTTCGAGACAGCGCTTCTGTAGGTCCTGCGGATCGCGTCCTCGCGATGGGGGGGCCACCAGTACGTCGTCTAACATACAAATTCAATTATCACATAATTTAAAAATGGTTGATTAAAGAGTAACTAATAATTAACCAGAAGATATAGATATATACCTCAACTCGTCGAGCCAGACGTACTTCAAGTTTGGGGGCACCGACGAAAGTTGAGGTAGGCACCATGGAAGTTAGCCCTGATAATTTCTCTAAGAGCCCTGGCAACATTAAACGGAAAAAACCTACAACGAAGAAACGACTGGATTATTAACTTGAATAAATGAAAGAAATTTAATAAATTATCTTAAATTTACTTTCGAAGTCCCCGCGGGCCATAGCTCTCGTCGGAACTCGCCTCTCGCCTCTCTGGTACCGTCGGAGGATCCGCGGGTCCGTGCATGTACTCCCCAGTAACCGGATGGAACCGAGTATGGGGGTACTCCGGGCCTACTGTGCAGTAACTGGGGGATCCACTGGTGGATCCGCTGGTGGGTCCGCTGGTGGGTCCGATAGCGGAACGGATCCGCTAGCAGATCCAGACTCATGCCTCGATGAAGTAGTCGATCGACGCCAGGATGCATCTGTGCCCGGGGTACTCTCCGGGTCGGGCTCGCTGGATGGGGTCACATCCCGGGAAGATTGAATACAACCACGACCACCAGTACCACTACGACCACGACCACGACCACTACCACCGCCAGCACCAGCACCACGACCACCACCAGCACCACGACCACGGCCAGCCATCATGACCTGTAAATAGAACACATAAACATAATTAACAATATAAAAGTGTAAATGAATATAAATTTCTAAACTAAAATATACATACCACCAGTAGGGAGACGAGTGCCGCCGCGACGAAAAAGACTAGGAGTGCCATCTGCAATAAGTAAATAATCGAACGAAAAAAATAGTAATTCACGTAATTGGAAGTATTTTTAATATACAACAATATTTAACCTAATCATCGTCTTCGTTCTCATCCTCGGCCTCGTCTTCATCATCATCCTCCTTCTCATCCTCATCCTCATCCTTATCTTCATCGTCGATTTCATCTGTATCCGCATCCCCATAAATTTGTCTTCTTCTTCCTCCTCTTCTTCTTCTTCTTCTTCTTCTTCTTCTTCTTCTTTTTCTTCTTTTGCCTCAATATTTGGGACAAGACGCCTCTTTCTCGCCTGGTTGACAGCTAAGTCTTGTGTATCAACCTCTTCCTCTCCTCTATTTTCCTCAATAATATCTTCAACATCCATTGTATCCCAGTGTTATCCCAAGTATTGGGACTTTTTGATCTGGTCCTCTTGGTATGCTGGGTCTCCAACGTTGAATATATTTCTAGATTTAATCTTGCATACTGCCCACCAGTCAAATCGATCTCTACGACGCCTTGGGTAGCTTGTATAGTAGACTTGAACAGCCTGATTTGCTATCGCAAATGTATCGGACCGTCTATACCTCCTGCGATGATTTATATCGACAAATCTAAATTGTTTATCGATTCTCCAACCGATATTTGGTGTCATATCGAACCACTCACATTTGAACAATACAATATGCATATCATATGGGCCAGTATATTATAAATCTACAATATCCCGAAGCACTCCATAATAGTCAAAGTCGGTTCATCGTCATAGATGGTACCTCTTATGCAAACACTGGAATCCTTGGTACTGATGCCGTCATTGATAAATTCGATATTTATAGCATTCTGAGTTGCCTTAAACCTGAAGCCATTACGACATAGCCTGGCCAAGTCTTTGTTTGCCTCTTCGGTCCCAATGCCAGATAACGAACACTCTCATTAGTGAGTGTTATTTCAGGCAATAAAACCTGTAAATAAATATTTATAATTTAAATGTTTTAGATTATATATTTCTAATCTCAGTTACTTACGTATTTTATAAGAATATATAAAATCAACCTCAATTATAATCTCAGTTACTTACGAATTTGCGAAACCATGACGGAAATGTACAATCAACCTCTCTTTGAAGTCCCCATCGGTAATATCGGGTGTCTGCATTTTGACTTCATCTCTAAATACACTATTAGAGAAAAAGAATATATAAGTGTAGTCACTTATTTCATCAAATTCGAGATTATAACGAGTGCAAGTGTACTGATTTACTTCTCCAAATCTCTCACTTCTTGTATGTCACAGTTTAACAAGACATATCGGTGAGCGGCATCATACTCGTCGTGTCAACCACCATTTTTTACTAGCCCCAACAGGCTTGCCCCTTACATTGAATATTCCTCCATCCTCAACTCCTCGTCATTTTTTGAGGTCTATTTCGATTTGTCTTAACATGAGTATCGAAATAAATGGAGCAGAAGTTTGACACCTCTTCGATAAGATATGCTTCGCATATCGAAGCCTCTATATGAGCCTTGTTGCCAACTTTCTTCTTTAGATGGTGTAGGTATCTAGAGACAAATTATCTTAAGAATTAAGAAAGAATTTTAAAACCTACTGAAATTCAACTTAAATTATATCGATTTTTATGTACCTTTCAAATGGGTACATCCATCGATAATAAACATGTACCGACACGGCTTCGTATGCTAGATGAATCGGTAGATGCTCCATGCTGTCGAAGAAGCCAGGAGGAAATATTTTCTCCAACATGCAAATTATTAAGATAATCTTCTCCTCAAGTTCAACCATGTGTTGCACAGTCAACTTAGTTGAACAAATATCCCTAAAGAATATTGACAGTTCGGCCAACGGAACCCATACACAGAAGGCAACAACTCTTTCAAAGCAATGGGCAGTAATCTTTCCATAAACACGTGGTAGTCATGACTCTTCATTCCCGTTAGCTTGCGTTCATTGAGATCAACGCATCTAGACAAATTCGACACATAGCCGTCGGAAATCTTAAAGTAGATACCCACTTACAGATTATTAATCTATCTTCCTTGCTCAATGTGTATTATGCTATCGGCTTAGTCATTTGTCCACCAGCTCCCCTTTGTATTAAGTTCAGATAAGGACGCTTGCATATCTCGGCAATGTCTTGTCGTGCTTTTGGATTGTCCTTCGTCTTTCCTTTAATATCCATGACGGTATTGAAGACATTATCGAACACATTTTTTTCGATATGCATAACATCAAGATTATGCCTTATAAGATTATCTTTCCAATAAGGCAAGTCCCAGAAGATACTCTGTTTGGTCCAGTTATGGGTTTGTCCGAACCCATCGACACGATTGTTCGATGGATCTTCCATTACAGTAGGCAAGTCCTTTAAATCTTCCCAAATATCGTATCCCGATAATCTGGCAGGCGGATGAGAAAATTCTTATTTTCCAGCTCTGAACGCGTCCTTGTTCTTTCTCCAAGGATGACTCACGGGCAGAAATTGACGATGACAATCAAAGAAAAAAGTTTTTCCTCCATGCTTAAGGCGGAACGCCTTTCTATTTTGTATGCATATGGTGCCGTGAGTACTCCATCCCGACAGTATACCGTATGCAGGAAAATCATTAATTGTCTACATCAGTGAAGCTCTCATCTGAAAGTTCTATTTCCTGGAAATATCATAGGTCGTGACGTCGATCTCCCACAGCTGTTTCAGCTCATCCACCAACGGCTGTAAATATATATCGATATTCTTCGTCGGATTTTTGGGACCGGTATGATAGCTGTCAAGAACATATAAGGAGTCTTCATACACATCCATGGTGGCAGATTGTAAGGGGTGGATGACCGGCCAGCAGGAGTATTGAGATCCCGACTGCCCGAAAGGGGCGAAGCCATCAGAACGTAGCCCCATGCGTACATTTCTAGGCTCTGCAGCAAAATCTGGATGGCGAAAATCAAAATATTTCCGCCTCTCCATCCGAAGGATGTGACAATTCTCCATCGTCCTTTGTGTGTTCTTCGTTGTGCCACGTCATGTGTTCTGCTGTATTCTGAGACATATACATCCTCTGCAAGCGCTTCGTGATCGACAAGTAATACATATACTTATAAGGACGTCGTTTTCTAGTTGTCTTTCCTTTTCCCCTGACTGGCTTGTAACGATCCGTATTACAGAAGCTGCAACTTTTATATCTTCGTTCTTCTTGTAGTACAACATGCATCCGTTGCGACAACAATCTATCTTGTCGTACCCCAGTCCCAGTTGTCGGACCATCATCTTCGACTTGTAGAAGTTTTTTGGAAGCTCTTTTGATTCCTTCGGTAACACCTTCTTCATTAGTTGTAATCCGATCATAGCAAGTTTGTGGCAAGTTAAAATCGGACTTTATGTTCAACAACCGCATCGTCACTGACAGTACGAAATATGGCTCACAACCAGGATATAAAGAAGTTTCAGCATCCTGAAACATATCATAGAACTCCTTCGTCTTGGGATTAGGATCCTCCGGATCAAAATTAGGCCCTGTCGCGTCGTACACCATATCTCGTGCAAGGTTCTGCACGTCTCCATAATCAACAGAGCATTCGTCGTCATCGACGACAAAATCCGTTGCAGTATTATCATCAAAAGCATAAGTAGCAGCATTCGTAACCTGTCTTTCTGAATATAGTTCACCTTGCGATGGCCACAGGCTGTAATCACGTACGAAAACCTTACGGGTCAAATGATCTCTTACACTCACCACTTCTTCGTAACGTCTATTATGACAATTATGACATGGACACATGATTTTGTTACCGTCTATAAACTGAGCTTTGCTCATGGCATACTTAAGAAACACTTCTACGCCTGCTTGAAAATCGTCACTCACACCTATTCTGCTCTCCTGTTGTCGTTTGTACATCCATGTACAATCAACGAAATAACGATCCATCAGATTGGATGTAAAATCTGTATAGTAAGACAAACTAAACAGAATTAGTATATAATCATGTAACTGGTGGATCCGCTGGTATTCTAGCTCGAGAAGAGAAAAATCTAAGTACAGTTGTTACTAATAGTTCGATACCGATAGTTCGATACCGATACCAATAGTTCGATACCGATACCGATAGTGTGATACCGATACTGATAGTCCGATACCGATAGTGCGATACTGATACCGATAGTGCGATACCGATAGTTCGATACCGATACCGATAGTCCGATAGTCTGATAGTCCACTAACGATACGATAGTTCGATACCGATATCGATAGTCCGATAGTTCGATACCGATACCGATACCGATAGTCCGATACCGATTCTTCGATAGTCCACTAAGTCGAAATGATTCCTCTTAAGCGTCGAGCATGTTATATACGGTTCAACTTGACGAGTCAGTAAATATTTTTGTGGTGTTGTATGCTTGCAGCAGCAAATCAAGTTTTAGAGTCATTATAGGTCAATTAATCAAACTGAGTCAATCTATCTACTTCTAAATTGCAAGAGTCCACTTCTAGGATATGGGAGCTATATCCTAAATATCTAGGCTAAAATTGACTTGGTTAGGATACTAGAGTGTCCTCACTATCTAGCAAGCACTATCTTAGTCTAGTTACACTAGCATTACCTATATTTCCTACCATGCCTACACTCACACATTACACCCCAAGCCGTCCTGCATGCTAATAGGCATGGTAGGCCTGCCTTCATTCCTCACTCTCTAAAGCACACATACACATATGTATATCACAGTTAGATGTATAGATATATACATCTATATAGAAGCACACAACTGATACACTCTAAGGGTCGGTTTTCCAGGAAAAACTTCACTTATTCAGTGACTTTGGTGAAGCGAATGTCCCAAGGATATTCTTAACAAAGAAGGCAGATGAAGAACTCGCACTGTCCTAATTGACACAGTGAATATATACACCATGAACCCAAACTCCATATTCACATTTACTAATCCAAACACCACCAAACTAATGGATAACACCCAATATGGATAACACATTATTTAGCCACTATATAAACTCAGATGAATTTGAGAAGCAAAGCCCACCGCCGCCCCCCGACCAAAGCCCGCCGCCCCAAGCCCGCGCCCAGCCCCCGACGCCTCCACCCCAAGCCCGCCGTCCAGCCCGACAAAGCCCGCCGTCCAGCCCTCCGACCAAAGCCCATCCCCGACGCCCCCGCCCCAAGCCCGCGCCCCCGCAGCCCCGCCACCCACAACCCCCCGTCCACCGCCGCCCCCGCCGCCCAGTCCCCGATGCCTCCGCCCCAAGCCCGCCGCCCCCGCTGCCCCTACGACACCGCGAGAGAGAGAGAAGAAAGAGAGAGAGAGAGGGGATTACCTTCGGAAGAGAGAGAAGAGGACGTCGACGCCGATTACCGAAGCCGTGGAGAGAGAGAGAGAGAGAGAGGAGAAGAAAGAGTAATTTGGGGGGAATATGAAAAGTTCCCCACGTCGTTTCAATTTAAGTCTGGAACGTATATTTAGCGACGGACTAGCGACGATTTCTATCCGTCGCCCGTTAGTCGCTCTTTTTGATGCTTGCCGACGGAATATCCGTCGCTACGTAGTCGAAGAATTGTCCCGCCAATTCTCCCATAATTCCTGCCAAATAATCGACTGCATAGCGACGGCTGAATATCCGTCGCTATATCTACGACGCCCTAGCGACGGATGAGCGACCTTTTCTCCCCCTAAAAATAAAATAAAAAATGTAACGGCTTGTCGTCGGTACTCCGTCGGCTAGTTGCCACAAAGCCGTCGCTATCGTCGACGGACAATATCCATCGCTAATGTTCCGTCACTAATTTATGTATTTTGGTAGTGTAAAGTATTGATCACTTTGGGTTAGCTGTAAGGGCTGGTTCTCAGCTAGCGGTAGTCCGAAGACTAGTACACCGTGTCGCTTCAGGCATTTATACCTGTATGATAAAAGGACCCTTTCGACTTGTACCCAAAATGATCTCTACTTTTAAGAACTTAAATTTAAAAGAATATATGCAATATCATCAAACACCATCGAAATTCAAAATCGCTAACTATAAAAGAAGTAAATACCCAAAGAATAAATAATGAATGATCATCAAGATTAAGAAAAAAACTAGTTTTTAAAAAGTTTTCATAGTGCACTATAGAGATAAATATATAGTATAAGTGTGCACTAATAAACATATCAAGATAACGCACAAAAAATATGGCTCGTAAATAAATATCCATATATATGTAGTCATATGCAAGATAAACATCTTCCCTCAAAATCGCAATTGAAGGGATAAAACAACGATGTATCAAATAAGAGCTAGTAGCAAGCTATTAAACATGCAAGATTCTAGAAATTTGGCCATTTAGAATGAATCGTTTAGCATGTTACCAAAGTGGTTCTAGTGACCAAACTTATGTTGGTGCAATTGTTTAAAGATGACCTTTGTAGCTTTGCAATCACCAACATATTCCATGGTTCTATTTGATACGAGAAGCTTCACCTACATCAAGAGACGAAGACTTGGTATCCAAAACTTGGATCCAAATTTATTAGCTTTTGGAACCCATTTACACAAGTTCATATCAACTAGCTTTCTAATCTGACAATGATTAGAAATGTGTCCATTCATACCGCAATAATAATAAAGTATTAACATTATTGCTATGTGCAGAAGTATGAGAACGTGTAGTAGTGTGATATGATGTATGTGGATACTTGTAATAGAAGGCATGGTTACATAAAGCTTTAGCTTTGCTTGCTTCCTTTAAAAGATCTGTCGTGTGTGACTTTGTGATGTGTCACGTGTCTTGTGTTGGATTGAGTCATAGGTTGTACTACCTACTTTCCCAGTCTAATCTCTAACTTTTTAGAGTTAGCATATCTCATCATATTTAGCAGAAAGAGCATCAATTCTATATGAAGCAATAGAATACTTCATCTTTTTTTATTCTAATTCCTCCTTAAGTTTAGCATTTTCTTGACTTCTTTTCTCGATGCATTCAAGTGCCTAATGTAATCTAAACTCAAGTGTGAAAATCTCAGTAGAATTATCAGAAGTAGAAGTGTTTCTAGCACCATTCAATAAGTAAGTAAGTCTTTCATTCTCACGCTTATAGGATAGAATATCTTTTCTAGCTTGCTTATACTTATATCTAAAACTTTCTTGTGTTCTTCAATAAGATCACTGAAAGCATCAGAAACTTTATCATAAGAAAATTCACTCTCTTCATAAAGAGAATTATTTTACCTCATTAGATAATGCCATTGCACATATATTTACAGCTAGACGAGTCTCTCTTCTTCTTCGGAATCGCTTGCTTCACTTTCACACCATATACTCGTGGTAACATACTTGTGAGACGACAATCTTCCTTTGTTTGGTCGTTCATAGCAATTCTCCTCTTTCGTAGTAGTAAGGCAATATTCCATGATTTGGCCCGATCTTCTGCAGTTGTGGCATACAATCTCTTCTTCATATAAGGGATTGTGTTGTACCTTAAATCTCGATGCCATCAAGCACACATTTGTATTATTTTGAAGACTATCCTCCTCTCTGGAGTTGCTAGTTTTGCTTTCGTACCTGCACTCATAAGTAGCTTCAAGAAGTTTCTAAATTTTATGAGATGTTATGCAAGTAGTAATAAGATTGAATACATTAAAGTTTATAGCACAATAGAAGCATGCATTGCTTTTGCATCAAGGCTAGCTAACTTATTCTCTTCCTCTGTGTAACTATAATAAGATTTATTAATAATAGAGGAAGTAAGAATAGAGGTGATAGTAGGCTTTTTGCAGACATTGCAAACAATTGACCATAAGTCTAGAGACTTCAGGTAGAAACTCATCCGTGTTTTCCAAAAAGTATAGTTTATTTCATCAAATAGTGGAGGTCTATTTGGACTACCTTTCACCTGTTAATATTGATTTCACGACTGCCATATACAAACTCTCTAAAGTGTTATATAAGAATATAACTAATAAGGATCTACCCTAAGGATGTTAGGCCAAATAATAGAGTCATTGCTCTGATAGCAATTGTAGGAGCAAGTGGTATGATTAGCAAGACCTATATAAAGAGAACAAGCTCTGATACCAATTGTTGGGGAAATTGGTATGAGCAATAATCCCTATTTAAAGAGCACCTGCTCTGATACCAATTGTCGGACCAATGGAGCACCTCTAGAGGGGGTGAATAGAGTGCGTGCATGCAGCGGAATAATAATCATCACTTAAAAATTTATGGCAGTAATCAAACAAATATGAAGCAAGCAGTATATAAGTAAATACGTAAAGTAAATGAGTAGAGAAGAGCAAACATAAACACCAAGGTTTATACTGGTTTTCCTCTGAGAGGACTAGTCCAGTCTCGAGTACTCAACCCGATATTGAATCCACTATTTGAAATAGAGATTACACCGCATGCTTTACTCCGAAGAACACGACAACTTCAACACCGTCGTCTTTTTATCCGAAGCCAACGATCAAACTTCAACACCGTCGTGTTTTCATCCGAAGCTCACAATCAAACTTTAACTCTTTCTGAAAAGCTTTTATACACCAAGCTTGTATAACTCGAATACTCCTAATCAAAACTACCGGGACTAGAAGAATAGGAGTTATCTTAGGAATAGAAAGATTAAATCTCTTTGTAGATAGGAAGGCTTTAGAATATATAGAGAATATGAAGAGTGAATGAGTGATTAGAAATGATAAATTCTTCTCTATTTATAAATTTTCTAGGACAGAGTTTGGATAGAACTCGGTAGGGTTAACATTCATAATTTTGGACATTGCAGATCCAAAGGAGTAGGAATTTATTGTTGACCAGAAAATATAAGTGGACCGAGTTCGGATAGAGTTCGGGCATAACTCTGCCGAGTTCGGTTAGCTTGATTTTAGGTCAGTTTTGGTTCAGCAGGATTTTTGGATGCTGGTTTGATTTGGGATCAAAGATAGGTTTGTTTTGGTTCAGGATAAACTTCTAAATTCCAGTCATCCCGACTCACAAATTATCTAGACTCAATAAATAGAAAAATACATAATAAATTGGAAAAGCCAACAGCCTTTGATGACGTCTTTGAGCAGACTTAAGACGCCCTTTTTCCTTGACGGCAGATGTCCAAAGATAAACAGATCTGGAAATCTTAATACCTTTCGGGAGCTTCGTCCCGAACCCCTATGGGGGATACTGCCCCCGACCCTTGTCCGCTGACTAGGCAGCAGAACCCCATAGTACGAGGCACCGGATAGGTCGCTAGGCGATTCAGAGAACTCTTCTTGTATAACGCCGTCTTTGGCTCGTCGTCGATTCTTTTGCATTTGTCCTAGTTTGATCATGCTTACTGTATGTCTACAAGTACATATTAGACAAACAAAGTAGTATCATAGTATGATAATATAATATTAGTGAGCAGTAGGACAATGCTAAGTTTAAGTAGCAATATAATAGTGAATAATGAATATTAGTGACATCATTATGCTAAACTTAACTAATTAACCATATTCAAAAATATGATATAATCATTGGGCTAACAAATACCTCATCCTACTTGTACAGGTACCAATACAACACTATATATATATAATATATATAATATATATATATATACTAACCTTTATAAGCATGGCCAGACGGTCTTCTGGAACTCTCTCCTATCCTCGGCTTAGCCATTTTGGTTCCCATTTTCTCTTCATTGTCAGTATATGGCATGGCCAGACGATCTTCTGGAACTCTCTCCTATCCTCGGCTTAGCCGTTTTGGTTCCCATTTTTCTCTTCATTTGTCAGTATACGTGGTATGGCCAGACGGTCTTCTGGAACTCTCTCCTATCCTCGGCTTAGCCATTTTGGTTTCGTTTTTCTCTTCTTTTGTCAGTATACTGTACAGGCATCGGCATTTTGCACCTTATGGTATACTTGTATAGGTTTTGGCCTTTTCGGCCTTTGAATAAAATGGGTGGCTGGTTCAAAAAAATACATACTAACCTTTACCATATGTAAACACATATCTGTACATATAGGTAACTGAATGTCTTTCCCTTATCTACCATCTGCACATTGGTCATCTAATCGACCTATGTGATACGCATGACCTTATGGCCCTACCTCCTATCTGCTGCCTACCCTCGAGTTGCTTGCACTACTGTGCAAGCAATTGCTACCATCTACCTGCAGTGGCAGGTGCTAGTCCCAAACTCCCAGTCAGTTCACTCAAACATGTTCACTCTGGGGTCCTATTTCCTAACTGCAACTCCAAGTTGACCTTGCCCCTTGCCTACACCACTGTGGTTGCCCGACCACCCAACATCAATACCTGAAAAAGGGTCTTCTTTCCTTCATCTGCTATTGGGTAGGTCACCAAGTCAGGGCCTTCACTCAACTGCCCACAACAATAAGCTAAAATCCTACCTTTATACTGCCATCTCTATGCATCCCAAACACTCAACTATACTACTATACACCCTACAATAATCACTGATAGCACTCTCCTACAGTCCCTGATACACATAGGGACTCACATCTGATGACACTACTGTCACTGATACACATCCATGTATCAATATTGGGCACCACACATCACTGACATAGAGCCTAGTTATTCTCCCTCACTGCCATACGCTCACACAGGTATACAGTTTCCAAAGTGAACTAATACACACACATATCACTCACTATAGGCCTTACCTTCTACTAACTCTAGTACTATAGGATTGATGCACAGGAACTAAACCCACTGTCTACTGCCCTTCTCCCACACACATACTCAACTCAAGGGTGCACACATGCACAGGTTATTATTTCTAATCCCTGCACACACAGGAAGAGGGATACCTCCTTCACAATTGATACATGGACCTGCCTAAAATCCTCACTAGTACCCAAATGTTTCTTACACATTAGTGTCATGGTACTAAAACACAACACCCTACTGTTACTGGTATCAGTCCCCTTCACATTGTAGTAGATACACCTACACAGGTTCTTTCCTAAACACACACTCTACATTTGGTTCTTCATGTCCTTGTACAAGGCCACAAGAGCAGTAACCTCCCTATACATACAACAGCACCTCCTAGGTTGCATTGGCTCACAAGACTGAACCCAATGTACATATATGCATGCTCCCCCCTCCCCCGCCCCACCCCCCTGAATTGGTTCACCCCAATTGTACATGTATTTAATTCTCCATTTGTACATAACACACAAGAAATTCAACCTACACACATTTGTTCTCCACTCACAGCTACTACACAGATAACAACCCATATGTGATGTACCCCCACCACAGACTAAAATCCCAGGCTGTCTATTACCTGATGATCACAGATCACACATTCTCCTCAAATAGACTACAAAGCTTACAAACACAAATAATACATATATACACATAGATATGATGACAGTTATTCCCAATACGTACAAATATGAATAGCATGATACACATGTACTGTCACAACCATGATACAAAGGCTCCATGACACATGAATACTCTTCACCATGTTATGACACAACATCGATACCATAGTTAGGGCACATGGACCAAGTTCTAGCCCCAAACTTGCTACAAAATCTTATTGACTTTTAACAAACAACTGGGGGTCACTTCCCGTAGCTATCCAAATAACACCATTCTAATCCATAGAACTATTAGGAATGAGCCCTCTAATACCTATTTTACCACCTATAGGGTTGGATCTATCCATTAGAAGGGTCTCCTATAGGAATACATGAAATTTAACCATGAAAATGAGAGTTTAGAGATTTATACCTATGTGGAAAAGTGCCTTGACAAGGACCCACGAATTTGGGAAGATGGAGGAAGAAGTTGCTCCCAAATCCCTGCTAGAGCCTTCATCAATCCTTCTTGATCTCCCCAAGTCTTTAGCACACCAAGGGAAGGAAGAAGGAATTTTTTGGAGAGTGTGAAATGAAGAATGAGTGGAAAATCCTAGGTTGATATGGTGGCTGCCATTGATGACTTTTGGGGGTTTACGTAGAGTCTTGCCAAGCCCTAAATTCATCATGATACTTTGTATTAGGAAGGTCTTTAAGGAAACTAAGTGGTTTGGCTCTAATTAGTGTTTGTAACTTAAGTAACCATGACTAGGGCCAACTTAAATAGGAATTTCTAATTTTATGAATTTGGTTTAATTATCATTCTAGTGGCCCACCATTAGGAAAATTTTAATTGGTCGAAAATAACCCTAACCCAGAAAAGTGGTAGTGACAGGCCAAACTAAACTAATGGGTCAGTCCCGAATAGCAAGTACCACAAGGGAGCACATATAATGAGACAAATCCAGAGTAACAAGTAAAACTTTGTCAAAAATCATAATCTATAATTTACCCGCGAGGTAATGCAACACTCTTACAACCAAATAAGGACAAGAGTGCCAAACTGTGACGAGATAGATTACATCCTATAATCGTGGTCAGGCTAAAAGGCTTCTATATTCAACTTCGACCCATTACCTGTCGAAGCACAATAACCCAATCCAACAACCAAACAAGACATGGGTTGGGCTATGCACCGTGACAGTCTATGTCCCCGGCTACTAACAAAAGGAAACATATCACAAGTAAGTCAGTTTACAAGCGGCCAATCAGTCCTACGATTTTCTATGATTAGCCTGGGTTATCCCAGTAATGCTTATATAGGAATCCTCAGATTATGCCGTACCCGAGCCAGGCTAGCTGAACCATTATTAACGCATAGCACATAGCACTTAGTAAGCACTAGTCCCTCGTAAGGCCACCGTGTTGAACAGATCAGTAGTAGTTCCAGTCCTCCTATAGGGAGATAGTGGCTCAACACATATAATCAGATACTGCAACCGGCTAGTGCGAATGAATATATAGCATCTATGGTAGCCAGTCTTGCACTTCCAGACAATTGTTCGACAGGGCCAGTAACACATGACCTCAAGATTTCGTTCCCTCTCATGCTTCTAATCACTTGAGTTGCCTAGATTAACCCTACTTTTGTTTGGAATCACATATCGTGGTCCAATGATCATCCTCCTAGATGTCGTACCTTGGCACGAGTACCTAAGTATGGATCCAAATAGCTTATAGAGTCCTAATTCTAAATACATCCTTAGTGTAATACATCAATGTCACTACCACTTTTCTAAATTGGGATATTTTAGTAATTGTGTGAAATTTGAATTTTTTTTTTATTTTATTATTAAATTGATTGGTGTGTAGCTTTGATTGGTGTTTTTGGTAGTAGCAAATGGTTTAACCTTAGTTAACCTTGATTAGAAGACTAACCATGTGATTAGAATCTTTTTAGCTAATTAGATTTTAAATTAGAGCTTTAGTCCATATTAGGAAACAATTAAATCAATTTTTGGCTATTTTTACTTGTGGCTTTTTGGCCTTTTTGCTAATGGGATTCACATGGGTTTTAATTGCATGGTGGCCTATCATAAACCCTAACCTAACCCGAGCAAACCCCCTGGCCGGCCAAACAGTAGCCCCCCTTTTATGTGTAAAACTTGGTAGCCGTCAGTTTCTTCAAAATCCTAGAATTCTCCTTCTCCTCCAAAAGTTCAAATTTATCATTTGTCATCCAAGTCCATCAAAATGAAGTGCGTTGTGATCGTTGGGAGGAGAGGAACCTGTTGGAGACTGCTAGCAAGAAATCGGGGGCGTTGGACCGGAGGAAATCGGCATCGATGCGTTTGGAGGCCCGTTTCATTGAATATTGACTCTCAATAGGTAAACCCCTCTAAACACCTGTAAATTCCAATTTTTCTTCGTAGATGCATCCATATAGGTACCCCAAACTTGTGCATGAAGTTTGGTAGATTTTTGTATTCTTTTGGTAGGCGTATCGAACACGTGTCGGTGTATTGGGACACGTGTTCGACAAAATGCTGCTTAGAATTGAAAGTTTGTATTTTTCGATTTTGTTTTCACGAATTTGTTGCTGTGTATATTTGAAACAACTTTCGTGAAGACGATCTCATTTTGGTTAATTTTTGGTGTCCGAATCGGACACGGACACGCGTGTACAAGGCCCGTGTACAGCCCCGTGCATGCCCTGCAGTACGAATGCCATAACTCGACGTACAGGATACGGTTTCACGTGATATTTTATGGACACTTGGGGCAACCTAAGCCCACTGTGCATGCGTACGAGAAATTGCCACTGACACGGCCTTCGTTCACGTACACGACGCGATAAGGACATGAACCAGGACCATGGACACAAAGTCGTAGACCTAATCTACCCAGGGACTTGACCACATGGCTCGTGTCATGAGCTACGAATGTCGACACGTGCCCACGAGGCCGCGCGTACGCGTACGTACAGCACCTACAGTCTGAGTGTCATAACTCGATGGATACGTTACGGTTTGGCATAAAATTTTATGGACATGTGGGGGCAACCTCTACCCACGTGCTCGTGAAATTTCACAAGATTTCGTTGATTATTCACGAAGTTATCGTGTCTGCATTGATTCGACTGACACCATGCACACCGCACAGCCCTCCCCGATACGCGTCTCATGCGATGCGTGGACACGTCTCAGGGTGGTGTACACCTAGACCTATACCCCACCTAGCTACGTGCACGAGCACGAGGTTCATCGTGTTGCATGTGTGCATTCTATTGAGTACAGCACGTGTGCACGAGGTTTTTCTATGCGTGTGCATGTAACCGTGCGATACACTGATTGGACATGATATGGACACGGTTTTGACCCTGTGAGTACACGAGCATGACACACTGTGTATA